>CATKWJ010000657.1:0-35337 GCA_949825065.1 Odontocerum albicorne | reverse complement strand
ACTATAACAAAAATCTTTTTTTCTCAAAACTTAGGTGTAAAGAATTAACAAAATATATAAACAATTCTTCAGTGGCCAAGATGCAGGAAATGAATACTAGGAGGAACATACCAGCAAAATTCAAAAGGTTTGACAACTATTAAAGGATAATAATAAATCGAATAAGAAATGAGTGAATTAAAGTAGGATAAGTAAATATCTGAAATATTTCCCTAATTCACGAAGAGAACATGATATGGGAGTATACCTATATTTGAAGTTAAATACATATTAATTTATAGGTATGAATGAAATCCTTTGAATGATAAGTTTTTTTGTTAAGTTATTAATTAAGATGATTTTTTGGTTCTTAAAATCGATGATCTGCAGTTCAGTTGATTGAAAATTAAGTTTGATACCGATCCTGTCTAATTTAGTTTTTATACGCATTTCGCTCATCTTTATTCACTCCCTCTAAGCCTAGATTCACGATACATAAACCATCTATATTATTTTAATATATACTACAACGTTATCTTATTAGATAAGCATGTCGTATTTGAATCATAAATTACGGGTTTTCGTAATTCGTTTAATACGTTTGTCTAAAACTTTTTCTAAACTGCCCCAATATATGATTATTATAATAGCTAAAGTGAGGTTAGAAGTATAATGGATCTTAAGCAATATTTGAAGTAAGAGATGAAGAAATTATTGAGCCCTGAGTCACTTTAAAAGTACTTGAGTATTGAATATTTCAAGTTCTTATGGCATATCACTCAATATTTATATCTCCTAAGTAGATTTTACTATAAATACAACAATTGAAACATTTTTAAAGCGAAAATAGAAAAATACCTGTAATATCATGTGCATGAACAAAGTTTTATTTAATAAAGATATCACATCACGTGTAACACACGTTCCTCAGTATGAATCAAAAGGGCCAAAATTGATGAGATACCTATATTTTGTTTACTTAATAAAAATAAATAAGCAGTAAAAAGTAGCGGCTCTCCTACGAAATACTTGCCAATGTTACCCTCACGTCAGTTCATTTTTTTCCCCTTTAGTTTATTTGCTGTCTCCTTGGGAGTAGGATTATCCCGCCGTATTCTCCGGGCATTCGGGGAAAATATATGTCTTTCATATTTCTCGTTTTATTTGGTTTGCACTGGCAATGGCTGACCATTCCTCCTCCGCCATTTGTAAGGAATTCATTCCCCGTGTATATTCCCCCCCGATATAAATCTGCTTGCAAAAAGCTTGGGTTTGTGCTCATTTACCTTCGTCAAAGAATAATTCAATCACGAATAAGTATGAATCTCGGGATGAGAGATTTAACAAGAAGAGATACATTATCGTTTTTAGGAGTTTATGAACTACATTTGATTTCTGTTTGAAATATTGGTTTTACAATAAATTCATAAATATACAATTTTGCTGAAAAATTAAATTAAAGGAAGTTGAATATTTTTAGCACTGATAGTTTCAGCATCTTCCTTCTTTTTTCATAGTATTTTGGTGAAATATGAAAATATTTAGTTTTACTGTTATATTTCATAAAGAAATACTGCTTTTAAATATTGTATATTCTTTGAATGATTTAGGTGGTTTTACACATTTAATTGCGAATACAGATGGATTCGCAATATAACAAAGGTAAAAGACGTTATAAAGGTGTGCAAAAGAATGAAGGGCAATGGGCAGGACACGTAGCCAAAATGTCAGACTCCCGATGGACATCTGAAATAATCCAATGGTACCCAAGAGACATAAAGAGGCCTAGAAGAAGACCGAAGGTACGCTGGATAGATGAAATCAAGAAGCATGGCAGCATCACATGGCATCAACGAGCAAAAAACCGAACTATTTGGAGTCAACTTGAGAAGACCTTCATCCAGCAGTGGATCGACCCTGGTTGACAATGATGATGATGACACATTTAATTATATCAAAAAGGCAATCACTACCCATTCTCCTATACTTGGTTACGCAAACAGCATGATGTAATTTTTGTACTTTAATTTTTTATTTCGTATGTATTAGCAACATTTATGAAGATGCGAAGTCAAAGTATTGATTTATTATTATTTCAATTGTACTTTAGTTTTTTATTTCGTATGTATTAGCAACATTTATGAAGATATCAAGTTAAAGTATTGATTTATTATTATTATTTCAATTTATAAAGTTTGACTTTTTCCTACATAACATTCAAGCTGTAGTCCGATTCATGATAATTAAAAGCATGTTGTTAAATAAAGTATATATTATGATCTAGCTTACTATATCTTGTTAATCCATTTGCCACAGTTAATAAATTTAAAACTTAAATGCTTGAAAAATCTGATACTTTATATAAATAGTAACGGTTTGCCTCAAAAGTGATTTTGTTTTCAAAAACTGATAGCTCAAGATAGTATTATCAAAAGAATTATTTTCGGGTCAAAGCTTTACTACAGATGTGTTGTTAGATGTTTTTTTTAAGATCTGATGAAAAAAGAAAAAAAGTTCTAATTTTTCTCTTAAAATTTCAAAATATTCTCAAATTTTATTATTTTCATACCAATATTGGCTCCTAAGATGTTGTAAGAGTAGATTTTATAAAATATCTGACCAAAAATTCCACTTATATCTTTCTTTTCTCTTAAAATCCTTTTTTTGACTGAGCTATAAAAACGGTTTATTTGAAATATCCAAAAAAACTCTACTTTTAATAAGGTACCTCTAATTGATTGGTTTTCGTTAATAAAATCATAGGTATGGAAAATATACCATCATATTACAAATGTAAATAAAAAAGTAACCTCAGCCTTATATAGAATTGGGTAAACTTAATCATAGATTTATTTTCGTAAATCCTCCAATATAAATTGGAGGAAAAATATTTGGTATTACTTTTCATTATTTATTCCTTGGTTTTACTATTATAGGATACAGTTTTTGCCAGAAACTATGAAATGAAAAAGCATTCTCATTTTTATGGATGATCAATTTTATTTCGATCTACAAATTTTTAATTATTTTTACAAAATTAAATAAATTGATTACAGTAGTACTATTAATTACTTAAACTTGCCATATTTGATGTCAACATTTCACAACTTAACATGAACATTTATAATTATAATACAGAATACCCTCTCAAGAGGTTTTATTTTTTTGACACTCCAAGAGTTTTTGAAGAGCTGTCATGTTATTATACAGAATACAGTTTTTTGAAGGGCTGTCATGTTATTAGACAGAATAGAGATTTTAATTTCTTTATTTATTGTTACACATGAAAAGAAATATACACAATTTGCGAAGAAACAACAGGTAATTTAATTTGAACCTACAATTTTATTGGATCTGGGTTTATTGCCTTTCATTTGTCGTATCCCCAGTAAACTAGGCTTTTGCCTGTATCTCACTGAGGATATTGAGCATGAAAAAATTAATCGATACTTCTTTCCGATTTTTGATTACACAAAAACAAAACCCCGTTGCACGTTCTCATCAACCTGACAAACAGTGACACTCAATTACAACTGGACACATCATGCGAAATTAAACTCCTCACACATCATCACTCCAGAAAGACAAAAAAATATTTATCCCACAATATACCGCACAGAATCGTAAGAATAAAAATAAAAACAAAAATATACAGAAACGCAAAAACAATCAAAATTAAAACAACAATAAGAAACCAATTTATGAATAAAATATTTACATAAAACATATAATTATGCAGTTTTATGATCCTTATTTTAATAATTATGAGGTGTATGGTCGACCGGTAACGCACTGAACTTCCGTGCGGAAGGTCTTTGGTTCGAATTCCGCGCTGTGATACTTCCCTCTAATGACAGGCAATTTTTCCGCCTAGTGTTCGGGGGTAGCATAAAGAAGGAAAAAAATATCAGTGTGCTTCGATCGTCTCACTTCGGTGCGCTTCGGTATGAGAGTTAATTCCGCGTGGATACAGTACAGCGGTGTGGCTGGATAGTTTCCTGGTGTGCAACGGTTCACTCACTTAAAACAAAGTTTACGTTAGAGTTTTGCTTTCCGACTGATTTGACGTCGTAATGGCGAGGAGATCCTCAACTACGAGTCTGAGGAATGATGATGATTTTAATTTTTCCTCAAAGGCAAATAATTATCTAAAACTTTTGCAGTTTACATTACAAAACGAATTCATATAATTTAACAATTATTATTATTAGAATTTTTATCAAAATATAGTATCTACGACATATTTATTTATATTTATCTAATAAATTTTAATTTAATACCATTTAATTAAAATTTATGTTCTACATACCATTTTAATTTACATTTCATGGGAATGAAATGAAATTAAGCAAATGATATTATATTATCAGATTATTTCATTATTAGAAACAACATGAAATGAATACAAATTTCTTAATTTCAAGAAATATTATTTTCCACAAATAATTTTAGAAAATAATTGTGGAAACAAAATAATTTTGAGCAGAACGAGAAAATAAATCTGTATTCAGAATGTTTTAATTAAAAATTATCATGTATCGTAGAATATTATTTTATATTGGATACACGTATAATTAAAGTGTTAATAATGTAAACTTGTTCATTTTTCACGATTTTAAGTCTTTTAATGATTTTAAACTCAGATACTAAAATAAAAATAGTCCCTCCAACAATTTTATTAAAAACAAGTATGCATAGATTTATGTCAGAATGTTTAAAATAAATTGAACCCAGTTATTTAAAAACAAAAATAATATATTTTATTATTAAAGTGATTATTATTCTAAGAATATATTTTAAGGCCGTCAATTATTCATGATAAATATATCTATATTTCATTTAAACAATGTGGAGGTACAAACTTACATCAAACAATGAACAGGATTTTTTTTACCTACAACATCTAATTGATAATAATTGTATTAAAATGTCATTAATTTATTATTTAAAGCCAAAAAAGTTTAATTGTAACAAAATAATATTATTTATGTCTAATACCTGCATCTACATATGATTTATTACTGCCCTGAATGTTTTACGTCATATTTTACGATCCATACTATTAGACTCTGAAACTAGCAATCAGCCAATATAAGTCTCACACCATCATTGACATGCTTCCAAAAGTGAATTTAAAAACATCATGTTTCCCTTCAGTGACCACCTACCGTATTTTTCCTGCTTCTCCATCATCCTTTTTACCAACATCTCTTTTTTTCTCTTAGTTGAAAATGGCTATGTTATTATTGTTATTCTTAAAATGTACACTTTCTAAATAGGGTATATACATTTAATATGAGGAGTGTTGTTTACCAATGCACCTTATGCGAACCTCCTCAATACTCGCAGAACACATTGATACAGAGAAGTGTATTTTGCCACCCTCCTCGAGATCTCATCTCTCAGGTTTCATATTTAGGTTCACCTTAGCTTATATCGCCGGTATAAGAAATTTATGTCTGCTATTTGTTTCTGAGTCAGATCGTATATACAGAGATATCGTGTCTGGCGGAAACTGCATACACGTAGGTATACTCGTATACCACTTACAGTGGGTGCAGGGCACGGTTTAAGGAGATTGAATAATTTGTATACCAGTATTTTCTGTTTCAATTTTTTTATAAACATGTATCATACACATCTGTTATATTTTAAGATTTTTTTGTAACACACATTCTTATAAAACATTCTTTGAATGCAAAAAAAAACTTAATTTTTCATTTTTAGAACACAATAAAAAAACACCATCTTGCGAAGCACTTTAAGGTACAGGATTTAAATGAATGCTTGATGTTATTCAATAATGTACCTAAATAATAACAAGTTTTGCAAAGAATTGCGTTAGCAGATATTATTGTGTAAAACTGGTTTATCTAAGGAATGTTTAATAGAAAAACATAAATTTATACCAAACTAATATGCTGCAAATGTCTTACTATACTATACCAAGCTATTATACTTGAATTTCTTATTATACAATACCAAGTTAATATACTTCAAATGTCGCTGGTCAAGAATCGGATATATATTTCGGAGCTCACAACAAGACGATGTAAGCGTATGCTGAGTCTGACCAAGAAAGTTTGTGAAAGTAAGGTATATAAGTATGCCTGGATAAAATCGGGTCGTGTGTGTGCTAGAAGGGAGGATGGCTCTACAATAATCTACACAAGCAAAGAGTCAGACCTGTCTAAACTCTGACAAATGGATCCGATCTCTTTCATGGCGCACGACAAAATGATTGAATCCGGACTTGTTTTTGTTGAGGTATGGCTCTGTTTTTTCATGGATGTTTTTTCCTTCTCCAAGGCTGTAAGCTTCTCTCTCCACATACAATCTCATACAATTAGCATCTTTCGGACTTCTGATCAATTGTCTTTCTTGCTGGTGATATTTCATGTTAGTTGTTTTAAAATTTCTACCTCTGTATATCTGCATCAGTTTCTTTATTAAGTTGCAGTCATTCATTTGCATACACACTTAAAATTTGTAAACACAAAAACTCAATCTTTTATCTTTCAATAATTGTCGTAATCACCAAATTAAGCCACTTGCTTGAGGTAAAGTATGCTGGAAGGGAATGAAAATGCTGATGAGCTTATCAGCGTAATTGGCTACCATGCGAGTAATGTCTCATCCTTTAGATCACTTATGAGTGAGTATCGGCAACTGAAAATTATTCATCTGAACATGCGCAGCTACGGTAGAAACTTCGATGATTTAATTGTTCTTCTATCAGATCTAAATGCTGATTTTGACTTGATTATTCTAACGGGGTGTTGGATCAAGGACAAATTTCTGCCAAAACACTTACATGGTTATAACATACATAAATCTACTGTCCAAATTAAATTACCTGTTGTTTTTTTTCCGCAAATTATGTAGGTATACTTCTTGTCATGTGTAATAATAAATAAATATAATAAATAAATGTCTTTTTATACTTTAGCAAGCTAGTATACTCAAATATTTTATAACACTATACCAAGTTAATATACTTCAAATATATTATTATACTATACCAAGCGAATATACTCAAATGTCTTACTATACTATACCAAGATACTATACTTAAAATGTTTTCTTATTGTATAACAAGCTAGTATACTCAAATTATTAATATATATTCATCCGGTCTAGTATTATTTTTATCAAAAATATCATGCCATGTCTATATTTGGATAGGCAGAGAGAACTTATTTGCACTTCATTCTACCCTGTTACACATATTTCATTTTTGCCACGTTCTTCTAATTTATTTTGTATACTCTTCCATTACGAAGGCTTTTCACTCCTTAAATATTTGATTAATTTGGCCATAACCCGGTTTTAATGGCTCCTCAAATTTTCATACCCTGTACTACTCATCTGGATTATTTAAAAAAAAAATTTCATCCTTCATTCTCACTACGTAGTCCATCAATCTTGATAATCCTTGTTTCATATTAAACATCTAATTTTCCATCTACAGAACATATTCGACTCCTATCATTGTTTTTCCATACATTAGAGTTGATGTCAAAATACTTTTAAAGTCGAAAAAATAAAATAATAGCGTTCTTGAATATCTATTTGAATAAATATATTCTCATTAATATTGTATTTCATCTTTATTTTTTTATTAAGTAATCTTTAAAAATCCACAGTACGAAGTCTCTTGAAACATATTAACTTGTTCGCTACAATGCTAATAAAATCCTCCCTCGCCGGCTTGAATAGCCGTGAAGGCCCTCCATGGGATATCTATCCTAAATTATTGACGTTAATTTTCAGGGATCATCATCATCAAGCGCCGAGGAGACTGGTCACGTATGAAACAAATAGTTCCAGCCAATATGGCGGATAAGCCACTGAAGGATTCGCAGCATCCTCGGGGAGTGATGATCAGGTACCCGTCATGAATTTTATCATGAAACACATCTACCGCCATTATGATGTCAAATGTGATAAAAAAATGTTATTTTTAATAATTTTATTTAAGAACGATTTGCGTATTGAATATCTTGACTATATAGAAATTCTGAATGAATATTTACTCCCCTTGGTTAAGACCTCAAAATTTTAAAAAATTGTCTGTAATCTCATTGCTAAAATCAATATGTATTTTAAGTAGAATAATGTAATTAATTGGATATATATCGAAAACACTATATTTATTAAGTAAATGCGTTGTTAGACGAATCTAAGTGAATGCATTGTATTCTTTCTAAGCAATTCTGATTATATAAAGAGTGATAATAATAAATGCGCTAACCTAAAGGAGAGCAAATTAATATTATAGAAAATATTGCCATCAATAACTCAAACAAGACCATCATAAAAAAAACATTTAAAGAAAACATGAAAGAGTCAAAATAATTAAAATATTAGGTCCTTACATATGAAATTGGCGTTTTGCCGTACTGGCAACTTTGATCTCAAATATCTTCTCTTTGGTTAGGAGTTTCAAATTCAAATTTATACAGCTATTTACTCAAGTATTTGTGTTTCGAAAATTATAATTCATTTGTTTTTTCCTCAATTGTTTTTTTTCTTTGCGTCACTCAGTTTACAAAATGGAAAACTTGAAATATCGCGTTATTTACGAGTACGAGTTCCACCGTGGCACCAGTGCTGCAGAAACGGCTCGAAGGATTAATGATGTGTATGGCGACGGTGCCGCAAAAGAAAACACAGTGCGTTTTTGGTTCCAACGTTTTCGTTCTGGAAATTTCGACCTGCAGAATAAGCCCCGTGGACGGCCGGAGACCAAAGTTGATAATGAAGAATTGAAGGCTATTGTGGAAGCGGATCCATCGCAAACCACATCCGAGTTAGCTGCAGGCTGCGGTGTTAGTGATAAAACTGTTTTAATCCACTTGAAGCAAATTGGGAAGGTGAAAAAGCTTGAAAGGTGGGTACCTCACGAATTGAGTGAAGCAAATCAACAAACGCGCGTTGACTGCTGCGTTGCATTACTCAACCGGCACAATAATGAAGGGATTTTGAATCGAATCATTACCTGTGATGAAAAGTGGATCCTGTATGATAATCGGAAGCGCTCATCGCAATGGCTGAACCCTGCCGAACCAGCCAAACCATGCCCCAAGCGAAAATTGACTCCAAAAAAGTTACTTGTGAGCGTTTGGTGGACTAGTGCTGGTGTCGTTCACTACAGCTTTCTTAAATCTGGCCAGACGATTACGGCAGATGTCTATTGTCAGCAACTGCAAACCATGATGGAAAAGCTAGCTGCTAAACAACCGAGGCTGGTTAACCGCTCTAGGCCACTGCTGCTTCATGATAACGCTAGACCACACACTGCACAACAGACGGCTACCAAATTAGAAGAGCTTCAATTGGAATGTCTAAGACATCCACCGTACTCTCCGGACCTTGCCCCAACAGATTACTATTTTTTTCGAAATTTGGATAACTTCTTGCAAGGGAAAAAATTCAACTCCGATGGGGCAGTCCAAACCGACTTCAAAGATTTTATTGATTCCCGTCCGAATGGTTTTTTTAGTAAAGGGATCGATGAACTACCTATGAGATGGCAAAAGTGCATAGATAGCAATGGTACATACTTTGATTAAATAAATATATTATATTAAAAAAAAATCAACTTTATGTTCCTCCCAAACAAAACGCCAATTTCATATGTAAGGACCTAATATTACAAAGCAAACAATATAAATCGGTTCTACTTACGTCCATATGTAACATATGGGTGTTGTTAGTATAATAATTTAATATTATTTAATTAATATAACAGAACATTTAAATTTTTCTAAAAGTATTTGACAGCAGTCACTCCTTGATATTATATGATATAAAATAACTATGGCAATGAATGTATTAATTAATAAGAAATAAATTTACTGTTGAATAGTAAAATATTAATATTAACGAGAAAACAGTTTATAATGAGTAAGAATATTTGATTCTTCTAATATATTTTTATAATATTAATACTCAATTTTTATTTTTTGCATACAGGGTAAACCTGGGGCAAACGGACACTCTCTTAACGTTTTACTCAAGCCAAACCTAATTATAAATGTTGGCCACCATTGTGAGTATTTTTCTAAACGTCAGAAGAATTGGCTCCGCATAAAAACAATAATCTGGTAATATCTCAATAATCTTTTGAGATATTTATTATTCTTTGTGACTACTATCTACCTACTGGTAAGAACCAATACACAATAACTATATTTTTGTTATAATGACATGAATATTTCTGTTTAACCGCAAGTTTTCTTTTTGAGATTATGTTTACATCGTGTTGAGGTAATGTCAGCGCAGTGTATTCAGGAAGGCAAAATCATGCTACTATTACCATCTGCTGAATATTTTTAGAAACAAATTCTATGTTATGTAGGGACAAACAAATACTGTGTATAAGGGGCAAACGGACATAGCTTACCTTGTATTAATTACTCCTTGCTTGTTGTAGATCATGGTGCGTAATCGTGAAAGGACATCTAAACGATGTAACTGGAGTGAAGAATCAATGTCTCTGGCAGTAAAAGCTGTCAAAATTGACAAAATTGGTATTGGTATTGGATGGGCATGGATCCCATTGTTCTGATCCCAACGAAAAAGCTTTCGAAAATAATGTGTACCTTCTTTTCTTGCCGCCACATAGTACACAAAAATTACAGCCCCTTGATGTTTATTTTTTTGGGTCATTGAAATTCAATACGATGAAAGTTACCGTGTACATTTACGTCGTTATCCAACAAGTGGAATAAGCAAAACTACGTTTGGATCTCTACTTCAAGAAGCATGGAATCTGGCAACTGTTGGTAATGCTATTAACGGCTTCAAAAACTTCAAGAAGAGGGCGTAAAGGGGCTGAGTTCAGAATCTTGACCACCAAGAAATTTATTTCTGAGCTAAATGCTAAGAAGCTAATCCAAAATGTGGAAAAAATTAAAAAGGAAAAAAAAGCAATACTAAATCTCAGAATAAAACTGAGAATCGTGGTTCTTGCAATAATGTCTATAAAGAAGGGGAAAATTGGGTTCAGTGCCTTGAGTGTAATGTCTGGTATCACATTGCGTGTGATTTAAATGGAGAAGGCCCTGTTTTCAGATGTGTACGATGTTATATTGAAGATAGTGATTATGTGTCCGTATGCCCCTTTGTAAGGGGGCAGAAGGACACTATTTGGATTATCAGTTTTTTATTTTTTTCATGAATCAGTCCTTTTTTTTAAATACGTCCATTTATTTAATCAAGTGTTTTTTTAATCGTTATGCATATTTTTTTATTTTTTTCGATTTGTATTTCTGCACTTTTTTACATTTTATGTTAAGCATGTCCGTTTGCCCCAGGTTTACCCTACCATTATCACTCACTTTATCGCTATCCTAATTTGTAAATGTGCTAACTCCAATTTTGTCGAAAAGTTACTTAACAATTGCATTTTGTTCTCGACATTTAAATACACATGCTATAAAAAATTGACTTGTCCACAATTATTCAAAGTGCCTTAAAAAACGCCTCAAGAAAAATTGATAACTCCAATGCTACCAATTCCAGCACTGCAAAATGTGTAACTTCACCATTTTGTATGTGAATCCATTAGAATCAAGTAGCATTGTGGTAGCGATCAAAATATTTAATTTAAAAGGTGAGTTCGGTTACGCTATTTTGGAAATAAAATTCATTATTTTCTATGAATAAAAGTAAAAACACTATTTTGTTAAGATAATTTGAAGTTTTTTCCCCTTATTTATGACTCAATATTTCATTTTATTCATCTAAGGGAGTTAGCAATTTTTCAACACATGTGAAACATCGTGTTGCATTATGACTCAGCAGGAGTCATCAACTTTGCATTTTAATTATTACTGGGTGGGCTTAAACAAAATGGTGTTTATTTGAATGAATATGAATATTTGAAGCATCAAAATACTTTTATAAGTATTGTATATTTTTAAAGATGAATAGCAGAGGAAAAATTATGGTTGGATTAGTGACAGAAAATTGTAGGAGTAATCAAGAAAATCGTAAAAGTGATGAAGAAAATCGTATGAGTGATGATTTTCAAGAAAGTTCAAATTTATTAATGGAATTGCTTATTTTAGTCGTTGATAGTGATAATGCAGAAATCACATAATATAATGTTCTATATATACGGATACTATTCAGAAGATTTGTCAAAAGGAATTATAGAAACACAACCTGACATGGTTTACAACAATATTATAATTATGGGAAGTGCTGATAATACGGATATTGCACAAAATTCGATTGAACTGATAACACAATCCGAGATGGTATTTAACACCATTGATGACATTTTAAGTGATGATGAAAGCCAAGGAGTCCAAATTTCATTAGTGCCGTATTCACATAATTCAGATTCAAATTATTCTAATGGACCACTTCAACCTACTAAAAAAGTAAGAAAGAAAAGGCGTACCGTAGATAGTTCTTCTTGGTAAGAATAAGGCAAGCAGGGAGAAAGGAAAAATAAATTTAGGCAGAAAAAAGGAAAACAATGGATCATGGAATAATAAAATACCGAAGAATGATAAAAAACTTTAAAAAAGGTGTAAATGTCATGTTTCTGAAAAAGGTGTCTTGAAGTGTTATTCTATATCAAATAAGGGTAGAATGAAAATTTTAAACCAATTTTGGAACTTGAATTTGAAAGAACAACGAATTTATGTAGATGGAATAATGAAAGTTTTACCGGTAAAAAGATCGAGGGGCTGAACAGATCCGGAAAAATCCAGTAAAGTGTCGTCTACAACATATTTTCTAAGAAATAATGATTCTGGCATACGACTATGCAAAACGATGTTTTTGCTTACATTAGATTAAAATAGGATGACAGTATTAAACTGTAACATTTTTTGTACAAATTATATTATGGAATCTAGTTTAATTTTTTCATTTGTACAAATCTTTTGTGCCATATCACTTTACACCCGGTAATATATTTCAGTTTCTTTTTTGCATATGAAAAAGTTTTGATATAAAAATGGCTTACTATATAGCCTTCCATTCTCAATTTCCTGTTCCGAGGCTTATCTCCGACGAGCTTTCTCATCTCCCATCTCCAGTGTATGCGGCAAGAGAAGAGGAAATAAAGCGGATGATATAGTGAAATAATATACAAGGAGCACGAAGAATGACCCCAGCTTGCTGGGTGACATCTTGAAGCCGAATGTGTGAGCTTAAATTTGAAGCTTTGTGCTTAATTACAGTTATTTGTAAAGATAACATTCTCTCTTACTATGGAGAATAATAATAACTCATTGTATCTGTGTACGTCAGATTATTTCATTATGTCATGAAAGTAAAAATCTTTATTCAAATTAAATAAAAAAATATTTATTTAAAACTTTAAATAATTTAATATCCTTATTTTACGTAAACATAGTGCCACAAAGTATGAACATTTTTTTGTGAAAAACATAAAAATACTTTTTTTATCTATATAAATACATAGATATATTTATTTTGTAAACATATTCATATATTTTTTTAAGCTAATTGTTTGGTAAACGTTCTAAAAATAATAAAATTATTGTATTTCAGTGAATTTTAGAAAGAAAGCTTAATAATAAGTTAATTTAAAAAATAATAATTGAAAATATATTTATCATTATTATAATCTCTCAATTTTTTAACGTGTGATGATAAAATTAGTGGGTTCTGGTATATTCAATTTTTTTTAATTATATATAATTATCACCAATATATAAAATTAATGTATGTATGATATAAATTTTACATAAAAAATAAGTAGAAATCAAGTTTGTTTTTGTTTAATGTATTTCAATATCAGGAGATAAATTATGAAGTTTTTCTCAAAACGAAATCCAAAGTTTAATTTGTGAATTTGTACAAATCTTAATGTTAGTAATTTGTCAAACTATTCCAATTAGTTAACGAATACCGACATGTTAGAGTAAAATTTTCCCTTGCCTCGGTTGTTCATCTCATTCGAAACTTCAAACTCAAGCAATACAGACGGAGATTAGGAGACGAATTTATCCTTCCCAAAACTTTTCTAGTTATAAGTTTTTCCAAAAACGATCTTCTTGGGTCATAAATATTGAGTGAAACCCCTTACACTCAGGAGAGTCTTAGAAACAAGGAAATTAAAACTTCGTCATCTTTTATGGATTATATAACTTAAAAAAATAATTTAAATTACATGTGGCCTAGCCAACATATTTAATATATTGTATTAATTACAAAAAAAAAACAAAGATATATGAATGTTAAATAAAACAAAAACACATTTGTTTTCACTTACCCTATTTCATTTTCATGGTGGCTTGTAAACATTTCCACCACTATTCTTACAAAACACGCGCGCCATTTTCTGAAAATAAGAAAAACAATCGTACAAACAACAGACTTATGTATTTTACTGCTTATAATAAATGTTAATACAAAAAATCATAAGAAAGAATGAAAAAAAATATTATTACGAGAAGCGTTGAGTTTTTCTCCCAAGCAACATACAATACGTGATGAAAAAATGACCAAGAATTCATATGTCCATCTCTTCACATACTAGAAACGTCAAAAATGTTTGTTTTGTCTTTATATATTTTTATTTCTGCTAACAAGATAACTGAACTTCCCTGGCAATGGCATTGAATCCATTTCATAAGGTAAAGCCATTAAAAATGATTGGACGATGAGACTTGGGCGTGTAAAATGTGTGAAGTAATGATTATTTCTATTTTTTGACTCGACGACACATTAATTGTAAATTATTTGTATCCGTTAAATCGCTTTTATTTAATAAAAATATATTAAAGTTTGTACCGACACGTTATTACGACCTGTTTTTATTTTTCAATTAAATTTGCATTAGATTATATAGGTATACCTGAATATTTCACCGTAAAGAAAGAAGTATATTTAAATATACTGACCTGCTAACCAATTACACAACATTTAAATATTTCAAAAGTATAAAAGTTAAAACATTACAAAATTAAAGGCATTTTTTCCACTTCAGTTGTAAAAAAAAAACTTGGACAATATTGATGTGATTTTTGAACCAGTTAAATGTAATGACTTAAACAAAAAAAAATTTTGCTCAAATAATAATTTATAAAAAAAAAATCTAATTTTAATTTTAATCGATTAAAAAATACAAAATTCCAGCCACTGCGGGAATTTTCGTAAAAATAAATAAAAATTCTTTACGAGCTAGAATTTTTCAAAAAACTCGATGAGCTACTATTTTTTCATCTCATTATTTTATGAAAACTAAACAAAACTCTTAAATGTTAGCTCAAGTCCATAGGTAATTCATCAATAAAATGTGCAATAAAATATTTCTTTCAACTGTAGGGTATTCACAAATTGAGAATACATACATAGGTATGTACGAGTACATGCATACTATTACCCCATTTCCTAATTATGGTAAATACAATTCCTACGATTTCTATTATTTTCTACGTTTTTCTCTTCATTCACTTAATTAACTACACTTTCTTTGATCTTCCTCTCACACACCTTTCACTCAAATTTGCGCATATTTGTTTTATTAGTCTTTCTTTATCCATTCGTGCCACATGCCGAAACCATCTCAGAGTGTTCATATTTGATACCGTTTATAATTAATTATAATGAAATATAATAACTTGTAGCCCAATAGGGCACACGTAATATTCTAATTTGTTGTAAGAACGCAAGAAACAGTTAGTGCGCCAGGTGGTTAAGCAATACGGTATATGGCGTAAAAGAAAATATTTTGTTGGGACACAATAGGTCTAGTATTTTTAATATAAACTTACTTTTTACATAACTGATCTAGAGACAGTCATCTCAAGTTTACTTTTAAAAGAATTATTCAAGTTAGAAGGTACTAATATACTCGTATGTCTGCTTTATGTAATATTTCCAGCATTTGTTTTCGTGTATTTTTTTTCTTTTTCAAGAATATTTCACCTAAAAGTTAGAAATATACAGTGTCTATAATTTCATATTAATTGGTAAAAAAAACGTATTTATCAGAACAAAATTTTCAAATAAAGCATCTATGTAAGCAATCCATTTTTAGGGCATTTTATTATTTAAATATTTTTTCAAACACATTAAAATTCTATATGATTTTTTAACAACCAGAATTTTTTTTTATTATTTATCTTTATGAAACAAACCTGAGAATTTTATATTTAACATAATATTGTAAAATCATCCAATTTACCATATCGATTCGGGCATTACATTACTAAGCGTTCGTGATTAAATGTTTTTTTTTTAAAGAAACTTAAGAATAGATTTTTCTTGAAGAGAAAAAAAACCTTAACCTTTATACAAAAATGAAAATGAAATTTATTAAATTCAAATCCTAATCATAAAAAAACCAGTCGTACAAGTTAGGTACACAAATCGAATTTTTAGAAGCAGGTTGTCTCTTGAGATTATAAAATGTTTTAAAATAATGTTATTTTTTATATGCAAATTCATTGTGATGAAATTTCTGAACATTTCGATAAGTATAATTTATTATGAGTTAAGAAAGAAAATTTCTCCACTCCTATATTTACAATTAACACTTCATTTTCAAGTGTAACAGAGTACATGAAAATGTTATATTTAAATTTCCAATTTACTGTCGAAATGTGCAAAAATGAGAAGTCAATAAAATCTCAATTCCAAAATTAAGTAAAATAGCTTCATTTTTAAATCATTATCATTATTGAATTGCAACGAAAGCAACTGGAGTGGAAATCAACTTAAAATAAAATAAAAAAAGGTCGATCGAGATATCATTAATTGCGATAAATTCAGTCGGTCTTTTTATAAAAGGGGAAAAAATAATGCATATTTTAAACCAAGCTGACATAAGCTTTAATCTCCGCTAATCGTTTTGAATCGTGACTTTCGTGGAAAAAAAATAAAATAGTCTCCATTATATGGAAAGCGACACACATCGGCACTCTCGTGCAACTTTGCCATCAACGTCTCGACTTCCTTTGGCAGGGTAAAAACGAAAGAAGAGAGAAAAAAACTACAACGTTATCATAAAATATGCAAATTTTTCCGTAGTATGTAATTCCCATATGGCCTTAGGAGGTACCCATTCTGAGCCAACGTTCCGTCTCTCCCAGTATAAAGTAACATATACAACTACATCCATGCCCACGAATCTGTCTTGGTAATACTTCAGTTACGTGACTGGAATATGTCTTTTAGACATTTGCGTAGATCGAAAAAATATGGAAATTCGATACACATGCCTAGACGATTGACAATGGATTAGTTACAAACATCTCCGGTGTGTTTTTTTTGTTTTAGAGAAGGTATGGGAATTTTTAAATATGTAAGCTTCATGATTGGTTCTACGTGATCGGCATTACGAAGTTAGTGTTTTTGTACGTGTTATAGATATTAAAAAAAAGAATTTCATGTTCGGTCCCACGTGGTCAACAACTGATCGATATATTTTTCACACTTGGTTATTTATAATTAATATAAGTCCTTAATTTATAATGGTGTTTTTTGTTCAAAGGAGAGATAATTTTCATTATCAGACATATTAAGTAAGAAAACATACAGTAGGAAATTATCTTTTGAAGTATATTACGGTTTACCAATTTTATCTTTATTTTATTTTTAATAAAATAATATATCGTATGTTTCACGTGAAAGCTGAGTTTTTTGTATTTATGAATAAAGAATGAGATATCTTAAATTCAAATACTTATTTTAATCATAAGTAAGATAATTTAAACCAAATACGAATCCAAATTATTAATTTAATATATATATGGTTTCTCCCTAAGGTTATAATTACACAATAATAGGAACGCTCTTTACCATGGACCGTGTTAAAGTTATATAATTGTCAACATGTGTAGAAAATTTCAGAGAAAATAAAAGTAATGTTTTTAGGCTAAGAGTAATCTATTGGATTATATGTGGTGCATAATGTATTCATAATCTTTATTTTTAGTTAGCGTTTGTTTTCTCAAGTAATATTCTCTTAGATCGACCTTTATTATGCCTCATAACTTTAGGAAGTACTTGAAGTCTACTTTTTAGGAGGTTTTATCAAAATTTATGATAATGTATGAACATAAACATAAACTACAATAAACTTAAAGCCGAATGGGTTACTATCACATATCGTGAGATATACAAAGGTTTCTTTGTATTTCATATTTAATGCGCTTTTCTTATTACATATATGTATTTTTAAATATATAGATTTGAGAAGTTTGTCATCTCATGGTCGCAGTCATCGTCTTCCAATCCTACATAATTTTTTTTTATGTAATATTTTTAATCTGTTAATAATAATGAGTAAAAACTCCGTGTTCGAACACCTTTCTACTGAATCTGCTCTCTAAATGGCAGAAATAAATTGCCTTTTCAGTATTATTGTTAAAAACATCTGAATAAATATTAACAGTTAAATAAGTCTTATTTGATTGAAATTCTTAAAAGCAGGCGCATGGCCAAAATTCTCCCAACCAATAACATATTAAAGCGCTTATTATATGCAGGCCGTTTAGACTCCTGAAAACTGATTATTTACAAATGTAAATAAGTAATGCAATTTATCTTTCTATCGTGAATCAAAAAACCCCTTAAAACTCGTTACTATCAATAACGTTTTTACTTAAAAGCAAATAAGGTTCATTAATTCTTAGTTTATATTTAAATAAGCTGAAAGAAAAAAAGAAATTTCTTTCATTATTTATTAAATTCTTTTTGTATTTTTCACAAGCATTGACAAATTTATAAAAAAAACATCCATATTTAAAAAATATGAACGTTTTATGTTGGAAAATTTCCATTGCAAAGAATTAAAAACATCAGGATACAAACTTGTTTTTGAAAAAAAAACTACCTAAAATGTCAAGATTTTTATATCAAACTAGAAAGTTGCTAACTTGATCCAAAATTCAGTACAATGAATTTACGCAAAAAAAATGGACGACATTTTCCCATTCGACAAGGTGTGTCCCACCCGTCTTATGAAAGAACAATGATATTTTTTATACATTTTAGAAAGTTTTCTAAATATTTCTTTTGTTGCAGACGGAGAACTGAAATACTCTGGAGAATCGATTTGACATTGAATGCGTACGCAGCCGGTCCTCCATTCAGATAACACTTATTAGAGAGGGACCGACCCAAATATCTTCAAGTGTGAACAGTCCGGATAGACAGCCATGTTCGAGCATGCGCAGTGAGGTTCTGTGATGATAGTACTCTGCCGACGGGTACAGAAATGGCCGCCATCAGAGAAGAATGGATGACTTGAGATAAACATTACTGCTATTTTCAGAGGCACAAGGATACGCAACCTTTTGAAATTAAACATTTGATTATAAAGAATTATGTAGACAAATACAAGAAGACTCGAAAGGGATGAAAACAATACTTGAAATAAATGTTAATAAAGTAGGTATGTTTGTATCAAATATCATTCGAATTTCTTCAACTTGTTTTAAACGATAGACTAAAATTAAATATTTATATTATTAACGATGAACTTTCAATGAAATTTGATTTATTTTGCGTAGGTTTTGTTTCAAGGCTAGTTAAAAAGAAAATAAATTTTTTAAAGCATTTTCTAGATTTTAATGTCAGTATAAGTCGACTAGATAGAAAATACTCGTATTTTCGCCTTTAAAATAAGGTGTAAATTATTTTTTCAAAGAATCTTAGCTAAGCATTGAAATAAAATATATAGTTAATTAAATTTTAATTATAAATAAGTGTTTCTCAGTAAGTTTATTGATATTTTATACGATTTGTGGTCATCACTTGAATTTATTTTACAAAAAAAAATATTTTCTTAGTAAAATCATTTCTGATTTTTTTTTTAGATACAAAATAACCAGGCAGTTTAATTAAATACGTAATCTTTATAACGTATATCATATAAGAAAACAAAACTTAGATAGGTATATATATTTTAACTCAAGAAAATAAATTTTCTTTTGATATGTCATTCTTTATTTTCCAACTATTTCTGGTTTGAGGCTTCGAGTTCGACAAAAAAATGTAATACTTTAATTTTAATTAATGTAAACATACCTATACCTTATATATTATATTTAATTATTATAAATATATACCTTACATAATATAATTAATAAAAGCCATAAAAAGGTTGACAACCTACTAACTCAATTTGCGTGAATGCAAATAATATCGATTTTATTATCTTAAAAGAAAAAGTTTTAAAATAACCATTACTGAAACTTTTACATATTTTTGCAATTTCATGATTTCAAAGTGTTTTTTTCGGCTCTTTTGTAACTCGAGGAATGAAAATTGTTTTTGAGTGCACATTTACCCGTGATATACACTAATTAAGATAAGTAAGAAAAAATATTTTGAGCTTTTAGTAATCAAAATCATATTTTATCATCAAAGATATTGTTCCACATTTGCTTATTGATAAAAAATGTTTCGATTTGTATCTTAAAATTTTACTTAAATCTAATAATCTCAAATTACAAGGAAAAGGTTATTCTAAAATAAATACTTCAGAAGATACGAAATGTTACGAAAAGATACAAGTAAGAGTATATTTGCGATAGGTATACTGAATATAAAATAAACCCATAAGTTTATTGTTTTGAAACATTTATTATCTTATTTTTATGATGGCTCCGTGGCCTAGTTAGTAAGATGTTTGTCTTCCAAACCGGGTAACAGGGGTTTCATCCCCTTTAGACCCCAGACATTTTTTTTAAATATTTCAGTCTAGTTTTTCCTACATGTCTCTTCAACATCTTTCTAGTTTGCTGGAAGAGATGTCCACGTTGCAATAAATCCGGCAGGCTGTACTGAACACAATGAAAGTGTAATACAACTTATACAATACAATACATTTTGTATTTCACATTTTTTTATTGTTTACCGTCTAATCAGCATTATTCTAATAAATCTCACCCTTTATTTAATTTTTTTTATTTTCACAATAGGTACATATTTAATTTATTCACAAAACAACAATACTACCTTATTTTTTTACATTTTCTTCACCATAGTACTATTTCTTTAATTCTACCGGCAGCACGTTAAAATGTCCCGTCTCTATCTATACATTTTCTCAGTCTGATTTTGTCATGTCGTGCGTTCTAGGTATACATATACGTAATATTTATAAATGGTTTTTTTAATACAAAATTAAATGTACAAATCATCAAAATGTTTCAATAATAACGATCACAATTTTTCAGTGTGTAATTAAATTTTTCGTGTCTTGAATTTACTATCAAACACTTAATTAAAATGTCGTTAAGATAAATATTCATGAATTGAATTCGCAAAATGGTAATTAGACCATCATTTCACAGATATAAAACTTGTCACATAACCTCAATGACCTTGAACTTCAAATTTAACATATCTGAAAAATAACATGCAATTTCACTTTTAAATTATTCAAACTTCACTTTGTAGAATTCCGTATCAATAACTTAAATCAAATTTACTTTGTTAATTATATTAACATGATGTAACTACCGCTACTAAAGTTTCAAACTCCTTTATCGAGTTCTTCACCAGACAAATTAAATATCAATTCTAATGCGTAACCTATTTAACCTAACGATGATACAGATAATACCTACGTTTCATATAGGGAAAATATTTAAGAAATGCTGACGGGTTTTAGAATATATGACTTTTTGACTATTCATGAAATAAAGGACATTTTGTATTTCAAAATTTTCCGAAATGCGTGTTTTCTTTTACTCTTGAAAATTTTACGGAATTTTCATATTATGTGTGTGATTAAAACTATGATCATATTCGATAAGATAGTTGGTGAAATAAGGATAATAGTTATTCAACAGAAAACTGTTATACTCTTATAATTTTTAAATATCTACTAATGAAGAGCTATGTAAAAGAGTTTGAATAGTAATATTGTAGAAGTGGAATTTATTAAGTAATTTTTTAGTGATTATTTTATACACCAAAACCTAAATATTATATATTATTTATAGTTAAGGTATTAACATTGTGGAGGTTTAAAGACATCGTAATTTGTTTTACCAAACACCGTTTATTCCACTTTTTTGTAACGGTATAACCCTACCGGTTTCAAGGCTTTCACCACATCATCAGGGAAGCACAAACAAGTCTTGTTTGTGCTCCCTTGATTATGAGGTGAAAGCCTTGAAACCAGTAGGGTTATACCGTTACAAAAAAGTGGAATAAATAGTATACCCTTAATATTGTTATTTTTGTGGGTAACGAATATTGCTCTTAGAATTTATATAAATAAGATATTTTTTTAAACGCCTTCACAATCGTCGGACTGAAACTGAGCCCAATGTTGAAGTTATGGGACAAAAAAAAGGAAATATCAGACGACTGAAAATAATAGCACCAACGTTTTAGTATATACAGCCAAGACGTATTTTTTATGAATTATTTTAATTAAAAAACTGTTAATCTCAAACACTGTTATAGTAAATTACGTATATAAAAGTTCATAGATCGATTTAGGGATTGAAAAAAGTTTTTTTTGTATAATACCGAGATTTTCTTTTCTCCTAAGTTACAGCGTTGTAAGAATTTTTTTTGTCTTTACTACAATTTGTCTAGCAATATATTTCGTACAGAAAATTCCTTTGTTTGTCCAAATTTAGGCACGATTTCAATTTACACATGTTTTTACCAACACAATAATTCATATTGTGTGAATGTCCTTTCATTTTTTCCCTCACAATAGCGCAGATTTATACCTTTTTTTATTAAATATAAGCTGTTTGTCACGTAATTTATTTACGAGAAACAGAGTGGGTTATAAAAAGTGATCAAATTCCAGCTCCCGTAAGATTTGCCGCCTGAGTTATTTGACGCCCCCGGGTATTATAGCTATGCTATACCACCCGATAGTTTTTTTTCGTATGACCAAATTATGGCACAGTTTTCTCTGCCAAATATTTTTACGTTAGTAAGCGAGTAACAATAGTTGTACCGTACGTGAATTCGTGTCAAGATCATAATTTTTAATTAATTTCAATAATACGAACATGACATTTATTAACACGAAGGTTGAAACAATTGAAATGCTTAGATGTTCAATTACTTTATAAAAAGATTAACACAAACTAAAATAAAATAAATCTGTAATAATTTGTTTCGTTAGTTTTTTTTTAAATAAATATACCCTCCAGATGTTACTACAAAAAACAGAATTGAATAAATTCCAGAACAAAAGTTTTTGGAAAAAAAATATTCATAGAAGAGTTTTTATTTATCAACAATATAAAGTGTGTGTTTAAATAAATATTTATAACGTTATTTTGGGCATTCAAATTATATAAAAAAACCTTCTTTATTTCTGAATTTTTATTTCCCAGAGTGGTTTCAAAAAATTTAACAGAAATTAACCTTTTTCACTCGCTATCTAATTTTAATGCACAAAATTATAATAAAACAAATGAAACTCAAAACAATTTTCAAAACTCACAGTTATTTATTTACAGCTGGGTTAAAAATTGTCAAAAAATTTGTTCTTACGTAAATATCCTTAAAATAAAAATATCAAAATTATTACAGAAATATTCAACGTTTAAACTTAAACTCTTCGTCGTCGGTTCTTGTAACATAATAAATTAGCATAGATCGGTAGTAAAACAAAAGAAAAATGTAAATGAATGTCGCCTGTGAAGGAAATAGGTCACACTACGGTCGCCAGAGAAGTGCAGTTTCAAAAACATTTCATCATGGTAATGCGAGGTATTCTGGCAAACAGCGCCAACGCTGAAACGGCAGCTCAACTATTTGAGCAAATTTAAACGTTAAATTAACCGTAAGAGAATTCGTGTCAAAGGGGTTAAAGGAGGAAATATTATAAATTATTTATTAAAACCGCACCAAGGATTTCATTAAACTGGTTAAGATCCGTCATACTCAAGGACGTACTTAATTTTTTTATTTTTCTTGTAAGCAAATTTACCGGTATTTATCAGTCGAATTACTAGGCTAAGTACCTGTTCTTAAACAGCTGATTTACATCTGCATTGTATTTATACATATATAATTTTAGATATTGTTACACATTAGTAATGTTAACAATGGCATTAATGTATTATATGTCACAAAATTTTAACGTTATTTTTCCATAACTGTGATATAGAAAATTATTGGAAGACAAATAAAATTAAGAACAAAGAACTTCCACATAAACCATTGGTAAAATAATTATTTGGTTATACTAAATTAACGTTCTTGTCATTTTCTGTTCAGTTTTGTTATCATCTAAGGCTACTTTAACACCTTTCTGGTAAATTAGACGAAATTGTCACATGTAAAATAACCCGCCATGTTCCACTTTGTACAACGTGAGTGAAATACAATTCAACGACAAGAAAATTTTTCCTAGTTTAACTTTTGATTATATGTATCATATACTTTTACTTACTTATATTTTGTCCGATAATTTATTGCAATATGCACTTTTAACTATTTGAAACAACTCTTTAGCCTACTAAATAGCTTTATGACAGTTGTTTTCGTATTAAAAAAATGAATGGATTGTAAAATTCTTTGATACATAATTTATAAATTTATTTTACTCTTTCAAGATAATCCATTTCGTAAATTATCTTAAATCAAGTCTTTAAAGCAACGTCTTCTATTATAACTCTCTTCTAAAAAACTTTTAAGAAAACAACAATATTATGTTTTTTTAGAATCACACAAAAACGGAAATACCTAATAAAACAATAACAACCTTCATAATAATAGTGAAAATTCATAGAAAATTTAAAATATTTTCTTTATTCAAATTTGTTAAGTGGTGTAATTATAGAATTAGGAACAATCAAACATACACGTAAATAGTTTTAAACTTTAACTGCATTTCCCATCTCAGTGTTATTGTACTTTTGATTCCTAGTATATAGATTAAAGCACTGATCTCAAAATGTATTAAAATATTTTGCAGTTATTTCAAAGCATAAATGCAGCTATTGTCATAATTGGAAAATATATAAGCTTTTATACAATTTCACTATCTTTCAGGATACGGACGTTGTCTTCAATCAAGTGATGATCGACTTCTATGCGTACCAAATTTTACGCATCTTTATTTGCGATTTAATCGGTGTGACTTTGTAACGAACTTCGAAGCGTTATCAGATGTGAAACATTTTCTTTACATCAAAAAGAGAATTGAAAAATATTGCTTTACTCATAATATACTTCATCTTAGTGTTCTTTTACTTCCCTTCTTTACCCTTGAACGAACTCCTTTCCCTTTTTTCTAGTATTATTATTAAGAGATTACTCATTAAGTTGTTTTTATTTACTTGAATTTAAATGAATATTTTTTTGTGTAAATTCTTTCATAGATTAACATTTCATTATATCCAAGATTAGTTTCATTATATCCGTTTAGTAAAAAAAAATGCAATGGAGCAATAAACTCGCCAGGTGCACCATGTATAACTATTTGCGCAAAAAATAATGAAAACAAATAAATAAATTAAAATTTTAAGTGGGCACTTTTATTTGAAGCTATTGATATCCATTTTAAATGTCTAAGAAAATCAAATGCCTTTTCATCAACCAAATTGATATTATCAAAAAAAATACTTTATAAATGTTGGAATTTATTGAAAATGCACGTTGCAATATCAATTTAATAGTTATATTAAACGATTTATTTTAAGTTAAACGTCAACATTTAATGTTTTTTTAATAAAGTGTGTACTTAAATACTGCAAAACGATGTAATCAATAAGACAAATTTATATTTTTTTTTATTCCTTCAGACATCTTTTTACTTTAAAATATCGGATGGTTCACATAAATGCTTATTTCAAAGGATAGTGAGATGTGCTTATTTTTTATCACATATTTATAAATAATCATTTATATGATAATAACATCGTTTTTGTTTTAGAAAAAAATACGGCATGGACATGTGTTAAATTTTAAGTACATTGTCAAGATTTGACAATAAATAATATGAATTGTGATTTACGTTAAATAATAAAGAAAATATATGTAGACGTAGTTTCTCCTGAAATCTTTAAGTATGTTAGGTATAAATATATGTAGACGTAGTTTCTCCTGAAATCTTTAAGTATGTTAGGTATAAATATATGTAGACTTAGTTTCTCCTGAAATCTTTAAGTATGTGAGGTATAAATAATTTCTGCCCAAATTCCAAAACCAAAAACAATAGTTCCAAAGGTACTAACATATTTTTATTTAAGTATTTTAACCGAGTTTTCTTTTCAAGAATTTTTTGTATTGAAAAGTAGGCTTATTAATAAACATAAATTTCAGTTCGCCGCTCCTCTTTCTTTACGTCGTCCTTTACTGTCCATGCAGTGAGAGTCTGGAATCAGTTACAAACCAATATAAGACTCGCTCCGTCCTTGGCATGCTTTAAGAAGCGGCTGAAAAAACTCTTAATTTCTAGTCAGTAAAATAACGTGTTTCATTCCTGATTTTTCTTTTCCTTTCCTCTCCACCATCCCTTCCTTTCCTTTTGATTGATGATAACTCACTTTATATGAAAAAGAATGTTCGGGTGAGTGTCCGTCCTTGTGGGGTTCGTGGGCGTGTTCTCAAGTATATGTTTAAGGATTTCGTGGGGATGGATAGTCATTTGAATGATTTATGCGACCACGTAACTTGCTTCATTTGCTTTTGTCTGGTTGGTTGGAAGAGATTGCCACCTGGCAATAAGCCCGCCAGATTGTATTGCAATAAAAGTGTTAAATAAATAAATAAATAAATAAATAAAAATAAATTTCATGTCAGTAAAAACATAATAATATATTTTTATAAGAAAATATCCAAAATCTTACATGTATTCAATCATCAAAAGTTTATTAATGTGTAATTTATTTATAAATATGATAATAAAAATATATCAAGAAATTACCATATTTAAATTTTATTTTATTTAACTATGGATAATAATTTTATATGAAAGAATTTTAATTTAGGGATCTACAATAAGAAATTAATATTTGCGAATATTTTTTTATTGATAATTTGATTTTTTATTTAATTTAAATTGATTTTTTTCTGCTTTGGAAAACCTTTTTTGTCCCTCGACTCATTAATCTTTGAAAATATTTTCACAAGAAAATATTTTCGACAAATTTTCTATCTCACCAATGCTTCGATGATGGCCCTACAAAAGCTCCCAGCGTCGTCCTTCAATTTCCCTAAATTTAAAGATTATTTAAATTGAACCCTAGAACTACGTTGACTTTTGAAAACATTCAAGGAAGATTGTAAGAAAATTATGATTGAATATTTTTAAAATGATGATTTTTTTTGAGAACTTTCATGTTACACATCAAGTTGAATAAGGTAAAAAAGAAGGAATCGAATTTTCGTTTTCTCGAAAATGAAATGCGTTCTATATGGAAATTCTTGATTAAAACCTAAAAGGATACTAGGTATATTTTGGTGAGAAGAAGAGTTTTATTCAAGGAGTTTCAGGATAAGAGTTTGATCAAGTAAAAGGATTCAATTTTTACGAACGATGTTTTAGCTGTCTTTGTTTATTGCGAGTCTTATCATTGGGCTTATTTTGTAAACAAGGTGTTGTGATTGAAGGTGAATAATTCTAGAAACGTGTTGTGTATAGGAATGTTAATAGAATAAAAGAAACTACTTTTCGAAATTTAGCTTTTTGAATAAAACCTCTTAAATTAATCACGTTAAAGTTTTGTAGTATAATATATAAAATAAGGCGGAACAAAGACGTCAAAAATGAATCCATGGAAAAATGGATTATTTATGTATGATAAAAAAAGGAGCCTTAAGATAGTTTTGACATATGAGGAGAATGAATGACAAAATAATAACTACGCGAGTATAGACGCAGACGCATAAGGTGTGCATGGAAGAGGATTACCGAAGAAAACGTGACTTAATCAAATAAGCCAGATTAAAAAATATATTAAGTTAGAAATGTGAATTAAAGAAGATTGTGCATAAATAGATCTATGAATGTGGAGGGGACGAAGGTTGTGTGATTGGATACAAAAGGTTGGAGATATGTTCTCTCTGCCTACCCCGCAAGGGACACGTTCTAATACGCATGTATGTTTGAACTGTTTTTTTTATACAGTTTACAGTCATCTTCGGGTACTAGAACACGATATTATTCGATTTGTTCTAGTAGATCTAAAAACTGTAGACAAATAAAAAGTGAAGGATTTAAAATAAAGAAGATTAATGCAATAAATTAAATGAAATGTCAAATTCAATTAATTTGTTCATTTGTAGACTAAACCAATTCAAGTGACAAATATATAATATACCCTTATTTTATTGTCCTTCTGTTCAAATATTTAAAACTACAGTAGTAACAGACCGTTAAAACTTTTTTATGGTTTATGAATATTTTGATATTATTTTTAAATTTCGTTGGAATTATTTTTTCTCACGTTTATTTTATTTTAAATTGAAATTTTATTTAAAATTTTTTAACCTTTTATTTTTCGTTATATATTGTGCGCAGTAATTTTTCTCACGTCATTAGTTTTTACTGTTAATTTTTTTATTTATAACATTTATTTTTCATGTAATTTATAGTTAAGTTAATACCTTTTTCTTTGTTTTTATTTCATTATCGTATTCAAAAGTATCATAATCATGACTTTATTGTGTCATTTATGTCTTTTACTCAGAGAAATATATCGTTAGTATAAAATATTATGCCTATTAGTACGATTTTTATGCCACAATATTTTTTTTTCAAAATATGATTTAATATACGTCAAATCAAATAACATCTTAACTATCCACGATAAATAAAAATATTTCTGAAAATAAAAATATCCAAGTAACCTTTTACTATCCGTCATATCATTAATGACTTATTCACTTCCGATGGGATTAAACTAGAAAAAAATCTCATAATCTGTGCTGTGTTCTAAAAATTGTAATCTCGATTAATTTAAATGTAAATGGAAACTAAGAGTACAAAGAGAAATTTCTTTTTTCAAGAGGAAAAAAAATTGGTGCACTAAAATATTGAAATATTTTAACACCCAGACACATATTTTCTTCTTTTAAAGAATAAATGCGGCAGAGGGTGTAGAAATATCAAGTCTTGTCTAATTTACGTTGGCTGGCGAGAGCTCGGGAGTAGCAAAATGTTCTGTCTACCCGGACGAGATACTTTCATCACCAGACATTCAAATAAATTGCAAGCACAGAGTATTTTCGACACGTTACTTAACCTTGAATAGACCTTTGGCCAAAGCAGATTTAATTTTTTTTCTCTGTTTACTTGCCGCAAAAGATTGGTTGAAATTTATTTTACCATTCTGTTAAGAAACTTTAATTAAAAAAAATAATTAACTTCTTATTTTTTTGGAAGCAGCGATTATTATTGTTGAAATATTTTTTACTAATTAAAAAGGAGAAAATATTTGAAAACATAATGCTAAAGTCAAACACACTTTGAATATATAATTTAGATTGGCACTAATAACATAAGTAAGAAATAATTTTTATTTATTATACTACATAATGACTAGTAGTTGATGCGACATTTTAAAAGGGAGTTTCATAAGGAAATTATCATTTTGTTTTTATAGATTAAATAAAGAAATTGTCAAAAAATCCTCTTAACTCTATATGTTATTTAACTTTCCAACTTAGCAAACTCCACTTTCCTTGCTCCACCTCAGTTTCTGCATAAACTATTAAAATTTCCATGATTTTAATCAGGTACTACAGTCTCGTCTACTCCACGGTTTGTTAGAAGGTACTACAGTCTCGTCTACTCCACGGTTTGTTAGAAGTTGGGCAATGGATTACACAAACACTGATTAATTTGGGAATATTCAGTTATGAAGTTTAGTTTACACTTTTAAACCTCGTTACGCTTATCATAGATATTATATTCAGATACACAAATATTATCGCATTGATCCTTCCTATAACTTTTTTTAGATATAAGTAAAAGTTACATTGTTTGTATATTGTTGTTTATTAAACCTGTTGATGGTGATATTTAAAAAATCAAATTAGTAAATAGTACAAAATATTATTTTCAAACCTATTTATAATATATTTAAAAACTATATATGGCCTTCGAAATTTCGTGAAGGTTTAATAGCAAAAGTTAATCAACTATTTATTATATTTACTGAAAGATAAATAATTTAATGAGATACACGTTATTTTATATTTTATTTAATAAGAGTAAAATGTATTACAGCTGCACTGAATCAGAATCTATGTTATGTAGTATGAAAATGTTATTTTAGTAAATTTGAAAACAAAACTTTTTAAAAACATTTTATATAAAGTTTCACTACCCCTGCGCCAGTCGCATTTGAAAATTTATTTACTGTGACTTTTGTTTTTCTGATTTTATGTTAAACAACGAGACGAAATGATCGGCAGACCAAATTAGAAATTCAGAACAACTGGACAATGGCCGTAAGTTATGAAACAAATTTCATCTTTTTTTTATCCAATTCAACTTCATCCTACGTATTTTTTGTGAGAAGATTACCAAAATTGTTCAATACATTTTATTTTATGACAATCGGAGACCACAGAACCATAAATGTTGGGGATTATTTCTAATAACGCGAGTCTCTTCATACTCGTATATGGAGCGGTACTATTTTTGGATTATGTAGTTAAAGTTAATTTATTTTCATCTATTCATTTGTCAGCTAAATAAATCAACAAAAACAGAAATATTAAGTATATCTTCAAGTTGATTCATTTTTGAAGTTCTTTTTTTAAAAGCATTCTATTGAAATACTTTTTTAAAAAGTACGTTATTCATAAAATGTGTCATCCAAAACTTAAAACGGTTAATTTCGAATAATGTCAAAACAGATATTAAAAGAATACGTAAAATGAATCTGTGTGATTTTGAAGTAAAACAATTTATTCATTATCACATTTTAATTGGCAACCTCTGTGGCGTAGTTGGAAATTTGAGTTTCGGGTTCGATTTCCGATGATACCAAAAAAAATATTGAAAAAAGATTATTGCATATGCAACTTGCGATAGCATTTCCAACCCTGTTATATGGTAAACCGTGAGTTATTCTCGAATGTCAATGGTTCCTAATCAATAAGTTTGATGTCTGATGCCGAAGGTAATATTTCCTCCAGTCCACCTTTTTAACAAAATCATCAATTCAAAGCTTTTGAGGGTATCCATACGAAAGAATGATAAAAAAACAAAATTTAAAATATTTTTAGCACACTTACCTAACTTCAGCTTTTTTGCATTTTTAATACTTGCCAGGAAAAAAAAACATTAATTATATGTCGAAGGTATCTTTAGTTAATCTAGGCTAAAAAAATATTTTCTGATTTGTTTTTCTCTCTATGAAATATTTTCAGATGCGTTTATTTAATATCTATTTGAAAATTCACATTAAAAATAATGGTTTGGAAAAGACACAAAGAAGATGAATGGCTAAGCAAATATTTAAGTCATAAATGTATAGTATGCATGGAAGAGGCAACCCGAGATAAACGAGCCTGGATAAAATGAAGAGATTTTGTAAGAAGTTATAGTGCGAAGCGCGAATAATCTAGCATGACAAGAATAATGAATGTTCATAAAGCAAAAGTTTCGAGTTTGGATAGAAAAATGTGGAAATCTATTAAATCTGCCTACCTGGCAAGAGACCCAGGGTGAAAATATGCATATATGTAGGTATATACATCAAGAGAAAGTAATAGGTACCAAGAAAGGTATAATGAAAATTTGAGAGATTTTTAAATTTATTCAAACTTGTTTCAATTAAAGTGATATAAAATAATATTTAAAATATGTAACATGACAAACTGCATTTCAAGGTGCATTTACTCATGGAAAGGAGCGGATGCATAAAATATTTTGTTCGGGAAATTCCTTGCACGCGCTCAACTCATTTGAATAGGCGTCAAGTATTACCTTCCGGTGCATAATGCATTCACTTGTCTATTGGATGCACGATATTTGAAACAGGTTATTTGTCTATTTTAGCTACAGCATTTCAACTAGGATAAAAATAAGTTAAAGCGATACAAATGTTTCTCAAATAGTTGAATATTAATATTAAGTTTCAATATTAATTGACATTCTGACGAGGAAAATACATTAAAAAATCATGTCTCAAAAATTATATACTAGTGCAAAAAAATAACATTGAATGACCTCTAAGTTCAAGTACGTGGTGTATTTGTGTTTCAACCCGAGGGTGGCTGGTTAGATTCCCGTTGGTACCCAATTTATTTGAACGAATTCCGATCTGGTTCTCACTTAATACCTCTTGAATACCATTTTAGTTGGTTGAAACTAATTGTTATATGCCAATAAAACCACTAGGTAGTGAAAACAAAAGTGTAATATAATACAAAACGTTCCAAATCAATATTTATAATTATAACTAAAATATTGAAAAGTTTTAATATCAATTTTCTTTCAGTTCTTGTATATTCATACTTACAGTTAATACAAACATTTATTATTTTCGTACTCAAGACAAAATTGAAATTTGATCGGGGATAACAATGTTTTATCACCCTTTATATTTCTAAATGCCACATATCCTTAAACTTATACAAAAATATTGTTAGATTGTTATTTAAGATAAGATAATTTAATTTACTATCCATTTCCTTGGTCCATTTGTAAAGAACTTTAACGTCCACGTCGGATTTTTGGGGTTCGATTCTCAATAGTACATAAAAAAGGTGTTCACTCTAATAAAAATACTCGCACGCACTAGACCTGTGCTAGCATAGTTGCCTGTTCACGTACGGCAGTATTATCAAAAAAGTGCGATGACGAACTACCTACTCCAGTGGTTCTAAAATAATAAGGCTTGATTAATGGAGATGAAGTCAAATTTGTCTCTTAGACACAATCTTAAATGTGTTCGCATCACTAGCTTGAGCATATTGTTACGTACCATACGAAAGAAAACAAATCAATATTTGACTACTTAGAGATAAAATTCTCAATCAAAATAAACTCCATCATATACCAGATGAAATACGACTATAAATACATTTTTATATATCTATCCAATAATCAAACGTGAACGTGTATGATATTTCTGTACATATTTTTTTGGGTGTTTATGTACCTGAATTTCCTCTCTACTTATTTAAGAGCGGGAAAACTCTCTCGTGACAAAAAAATGTTTCATGCCACCAAAAAACTTGAAGCCTTGAAGGAAAACTACGATGTTATCTTTTGCCATATTGTTTTCTTCTTCACTGCTCTTCAATACTCGATTTATAAAGAGGGGAGATTTTCAACAAACTTGAGCTAGATTTTTTCTAAAGCTAAAGTTTTCTTATTTAATTTAAAAAAAACAGCAATTTATATGTACAGTATGCGTAAATATAAACTGCAGATTTTTCCATTACATACTATGTCCTCAGTTAGATACAAGTCAAATCCTAATCTATTGTGGACACGATAAATAAAAGGCAATAACCCAGATCCATAAAAATTCAGTGATCACATTAAATTACCTGTCGTTTTATCATAAATTATATATTTATAAAATGTCTTGTCATATATAAATAAGTAATATATATTTTAATGTTATTAATATGCATAATAAGATGTTTTAAAATTTAAATAAGAACTGCAAAATGGAAATTGTACCAAGAAGATAATGCTTGAAATAAACTAATTAGCGTGCACACTGTATTATCTGCTATAAAGTGATAATTATTCGAGAGGAAAGCATTTCAAACATTAAAAATTCAATTAAAATCCAAACAAAAACAAGATTAACTCTGTGAAATAAAGGGTTGAAATAGAGTCTTATATTGGTTTGTAACTGATTCCAGAGTCTCACTGCATGGACATTAAAGGACGACGTAAAAAAAGAGGAGCGGTGAACTGGAAAGGCCAATAAACAATCTCTGTTTGAGCGTAGCGCATATCCATGATCGGAAAGGCGCTGAAAATTTTCGGCGAGATAAAAGGGGGCGGCGGGACAGTTAAGGATGTTATATTGTACAATAGAAACAGTTTGTAAATTTGGCGTCTATTTTTAACATTCAACCAGTTCAACACCTTCTAGTATGAAGTTATATGATCGTACTTTCGTTTGAAAATAAATTTTAGATAAACATTTTGAAGACGCTGTAATTTGTCAGCAATTCCTCTGTAACATCCAAGTAGTCCAGAATCAGAAAGAGCAGAGATTGGATGAGTAAAATTTTGGTTTTAGTAGGCAGGATTCTTTCAAAACTTTAAGGGAATGAAGTGTGAAAAAGATCCTTCGGCTTACCTCATTTATTTGATCTCGCATGAGAGAGTGTTATCTATTAGCACTCCTGGATTTTTAACAGTTTTATGTAATTGTGTGATAGAGCATCAAGTAATATTGAAGGGATTAAGTCAGTATTGAATTTACGCGAAGCTAAGGGCTGCCAATGAGGATCGCTTGAGACTTAGTAGGGTTAATGTGTAAGCCATGCTCCCCAGTCCACTCAGAGATTCCACCAAATTACGTGTCATGATTAAAACAATGATTTAAAAAAAGCTAACCCTAATTTGGAGGACCACTAAACGACACGAATTAATATAACGAAGCCATTATATGCACATTATGTGCAAAACAGAAAAAAAATTAACATAAAAACCACATATTTTCTGAATCCTTACTGTGTTATATGTTTTTCGGAAACAGTAATCCTTTTGTTGAAACATTATGGGCATGAAGGTTAATTCTTTAATTTGACGCTCAATTAAGTTTACATATTTCCGTTATTTTCAGTCCATTTAAGGAACCTCTGAAAGACTACCTGTTGTTTATAACAATTCAATTGTCAACAGTTATATGTGACATTCTTTAATTGGTTATCAATTTGGATAGAAAATGATTCAATATATTATGCTCTCAAAATATTCAGCTCTCAGTGGCGTGGTTATATATGACACCTCAAATATTTAAAAATTAAGAACATGTAATTCATGGTTTTAAAATAATAATTATTATAATTTTATGTCAGTTATTCAAATCAATAAAATTGTAGAAAACTTTCCACACCGGAAACTCCGCGAGCTTTATTTATCATTCACTACCCTGGCGAGTGTTTTTTTTTTAAACTAGACGAATTTATATAAATAGGTCCAAACCCACATTTTTTTTCAATATTGAAAAAGGATACATGAATAATAAATTTATTAAAATATCATATTAGTGTAATATACAATATATTTCATGGCTAAACTTTGTCTTAGAAAAATGTTCCATACAAACACACAAAAAGTGACGAGACGTTCCTTATATACGAGTATATCTAACTCATGCACATTTCATGGTACAACTTCGAGTTAAAAAGTATTCTGTACAATCACATGCAATGTTGTGACAGGTAAAATGTGAGTTGGGTCTTTTTTATATTAGAACGACAAACCATGTTTTT
>CATKWJ010000656.1:0-18483 GCA_949825065.1 Odontocerum albicorne | reverse complement strand
ATATATATATATATATATATATATATATATATATATATGTTTATTTTAGGTTTTCAGTTACTTCGCGAACTGTAAATATTGGATTCTGACATCAGATCTACCTGGAGATCCATCAGCAGCTTCCTTACAGCATTTTTTTATTTATTGGCCTGGATGACTCTTTAGTAACATAGTTCTCTGTTTTGGATATACAGGAGACGGTATCTATTTTAATTGGTATTTGTGGGATTATGACCACCTTTGAAGGCTGAGTTAAGTGCTCACTTTATGCCTAGGCAACATTCCTCATTATACCATAGATTCATCTCTATACATCATTTAAATGTTTTTATTCTTAGTGCAGACAAGATAAAATAAGTCATAAGCCCACAAAATACCAATTAAAATAGATACCGTCTCCTGTATATCCAAAACAGAGAACTATGTTACTAAAGAGTGTGGAGGTTTAAAGACATTTAATTTATTTTATCAAACATTGTCACCGTGAAAACCATACTTTTTCTATCGATGATGCCAAATTCTTACATATCAGTAGTAACGGAAATAAATTGGACAGGTTAGAGGTCCTAGAAATTTCTAAGTCAGTACACCGGGGCGAACATCTGGTAAACACATATATCCCAAAAATCTCTCTGCTGCTGGCCAAATCATCCATGTCTCCCTCAGTCCCCAGCCCGAATGTCCCTAACCGTTGAAGCGTGTGTACCGGTACCAGTTCGAACAGATTTAGTATTGTTTGTGCTCCCCTGAAGATGAGGTGGCAGCCTTGAAACCGGTAGGGTTATACCGTTAAAAAAAAGTAGAATAAACAGTGTCTAATGAAAATACTCGAAAAGTGACGTGACAATCACATATTGACAGCAACTTAAGGTTGCGAAAGTTGGCATGGACAAGCCGTGTAAGTAGATATATGATGACACGGTCAACAAAGATTATCATGCAAGCCCAACAACACGGAAGAAGGCCGCTTGGCAGACCGATACAGAGGCTTTTAGATAATGTGCATTAAGTACTTTGGAGGTTTAGAGTAGGGAAGACAAAAAGTGACAAATCGGCTTAAGAAAAATCGATTTGAAAGCAAAAGTTCTACAGGAGTTGTGCGGCCATCTGAGATAAGAAGGTATAATATTCTACACATGACAAACTCCATATACAGTCAAACCTCGGGTCACGAACGCCTCTAGTCACGAACAAATCGGCTTACGAACACAATTTCCGAACAAATTTTGACTCCACCTGCGTACAATGCCTCGGCTCACGAATTAGTTGTAACGGCGCATTACGCAATTACACATTAGTTGTTCTCAGGTGCGCGCGTTGTGAACATTGTTTGTCGTTGCGTTCGTTGTTCTTGATACAATTTTTTTTGCTTTTTATATATATAATATACAGTATATATAAAATATATTTTGCATTAAATTAACCCTCATTATGGCTCCCAAGAAAAACCGTTTCGGTTTGCGAACATTTCGGCTCGCGAACGGAATCAAAGAACGAATTAAGTTCGTAAACCGAGGCACCACTGTATCAACATTCTGTCCAGATTCATTAACTACTCTGAAACAGCTAACTTGCACTGACAAAATTTACAAATAACAAACCCAACCAGTCAGAGCTAAACCGCACGTGAGATTTGACAACTCTCATTTAAAATTATAGTGACATAATTTTATTCAAACTTCCCTAATACTATATATATCAATGTGATTGATAGTTCGTGCGCCGCGGCCCAACAAATATAAGTTTAGTTATTATTTATTGAATACCGTTTTGTCTATAGATTGGGGTACGCCAGGGCTACGTATTGAGTCCATTGCTTTATTGAATGCCGTTTTGTCTATAGATTGGGGTACGCCCAGGGTTACGTATTGAGTCCATTGCTTTATTGAATGCCGTTTTGTCTATAGATTGGGGTACGCCAGGTCTACGTATTGAGTCCATTGCTTTATGGTTTATTCATAATCAGAGACTGGACATCATAACGGCTTTTAAGCATCTCGAAAGAAATACATGTTATAGAAATGAAACATATTCTCATAAGTTACTCGACCTAATATTGTCTGTTCTAATTGTTGGAGTTGTAATTACTTAATCTAACACCCTCTCTGTCTCACCAGCAATACAGGGATGTGCCAAATAGCCTACTACACCCGAGTTGGTCTGCAGCCCGGCACTCACGTCCTTTCAAGTCAGGCCAAGACACTGAATCACCTTATCATAAAATAAAATCTCGAATGTTTGTAAAAAGTACTGTATTTCTTTTATATTTCTAAAAAATACTTTTTCTTAGGTTGCTTCAAAATATTTATCGTTAAAACTCTTCTATATAGTGAATTTCAAAAGTTGCAAATTAGTGATGTTCGTAGCGTATAAAGCTTGTATTAGAACTAAAAAAAAAGATTTCAAAAGTTTCTATTTTTTTAAGTGGTTCGAGTGAGTTTCCAACACATGCTCTGAGACTTAATTGAACCAATGACAGGACTGCATGAACGTTAAACTCGTTGATATTTTTGTGTTTATTTGAGCAAAAAGGGTTAATTACAAATCAAGTCATTCAGTAAATAATTCAAAGGGTCATAACACGAGCTTTATACAAAAAAAAAGGACAAGATAAGAAATATGTACTTAACGTATATCAGAGATAAACGACATAAAGATATATTTTCTAAAATATGTACAAAGAATTAAAATACCATAAAGATTCTTCGTTATTTAAAACATATATAAATACTCGAACATCTTTAAAATAGAAAATGACCCATCTCTAAGTTCGTTCTGAAAGATGGACAAGAGAACTAAAAACGACCCTGAACAAAAGCTATTTCAATCCTTAACCGTTCATAACTTCTGATGACTCTTCGAGACGAAATGGCCATTGAAACGTCCGATTAAATTGCTTTTACGACGGCAGGGCACACATCTGCATTGATTCGGAGCAATTGCCCGTCTGCTGTGTTGCCGAGATTGCCTCTTGTTATTGGTCTAATGGGACAGCAAGAGTTTAGCAGGGTAATGCGATTAGAGCTCTCAGCCGTCTGACCCCGCTGTACCAATGGCACGATGCTGTGGGTGGCTTCTTGCTACGTGTGATGACAAAAAAATTATCTTAATTTTATTTATTACTCTATCTGGCTCAGATATTTCAACTGTGTAAAGGTGCGATCATATACTATGAGAGGGAAACACAAGTGGTTAATTATAAAAATGCAACATAAAATCGCGTACAGAATCTTATTTGGACTCTCGCGCTGTTGCAACGCATCTGCCATGTTCGTAGAAGGCAGGGCGCATGGGTCCATGACCCTGCTGAGGCATCTAAAGGCGACTATAGAAAATAGATTATATAACATGTGCCAACAATGAGGTGATCATGGCTGCTTTTTTCTATCAAACACCGAAGCTGAGTGAAAGACGATCAATTTCCCAGACTTTCTCTAGCTAGACGTTAACGTGTATATACGAGGCATATCCAGAAAATAAGTGTACTGAATTTTTGTAGGTTACAATTTTTTTATTTAAACAAAAAAATTACGTGGTTACCGTAGTACATACTATGTAATAGTATGTAAGCTATTTTTCGACATAGTCGCCATTCCTCTCAATGCAGGTGGTGAAGCGGGGTATCAACTTTTTGATGCCTTCCTCGAAGTAGTTTCCCGCCAACCCCTCCGTCCACTTCTCCACCTCCTCCTTTACCTCCTCGTCGGTTGAAAACCTTTTTCCACCCATGTACAGCTTCAGGGAGGTAAAGAGATAGTAATCTGAAGGTGCTAGGTCAGGGGAATGCGCGGGATGGTTCAGGACATCCCATTTAAACGAGGCGAGCAGTTCCTTCGTGGCGTTGGCCGTGTGTGGCCTGGCATTATCATGCAGCAGGCAGACTCCCTTTGTCAGCATGCCTCTCCTCTTGTTGTGAATCGCCCTCCGCAATTTTTTTAGAGTCTCACAGTATCTTGCAGAGTTGATAGTCTCCCCTTGAGGCATATATTCAATTAAAATTATGTCTTGACAGTCCCAAAACACGGATGCCATGATTTTCTTGGCTGAAATTGTGGTTTTGAACTTTTTGGCGGAGGGTGAAGAGGTGTGACGCCACTGTTGAGACTGCCTTTTGGTTTCAGGCGTGTAGTGTGCAACCCAAGTTTCATCTCCAGTAACGATGGAGCGGAGAAATTCATCTCCATGGAGTTTGCAGCGCCTCAAAAACTCTTGCCTTTTTATAAAATCTCGCACTTGGCGGGAAATTGGGTTGAAATTTTTCACGAAACGTGTTGTCGCGTCGACAATTCTCAACGTACTGACCTCGAACCGGTCTCGTTGCGGAGGGGAAGGGTCAGGCTACATGGAAGTGTAGCCAACATGTCGAAAATAAAATCCATCCGGTCGTGAGAGCCTCAGTACACTTACTTTCTGGATACGCCTCGTATATACTGTTTCTTGAATAATATACTGTTTCTTGAGTTATTCTAAATTTAGTAATATACTGTTTCTTGAGTAATATACTGTTTCTTGAGTAATTCTAAATTGAGTAATATACTGTTTCTTGAGTAATTCTAAATTTAGTAATATACTGTTTCTTGAGTAATTCTAAACTTAGTAATATACTGTTTCTCGAGTAATGTACTGTTTCTTGAGTAATTCTAAATTGAGTAATATACTGTTTCTTGAGTAATTCAAAATTTAGTAATATACTGTTTCTTGAGTATTATACTGTTTCTTGAGTAATTCTAAATTGAGTAATATACTGTTTCTTGAGTAATTCTAAATTTAGTAATATACTGTTTCTTGAGTAATATACTGTTTCTTGAGTAATTCTAAATTGAGTAATATACTGTTACTTGAGTAATTCTAAATTTAGTAATATACTGTTTCTTGAGTATTATACTGTTTCTTGAGTAATTCTAAATTGAGTAATATACTGTTTCTTGAGTAATTCTAAATTTAGTAATATACTGTTTCTCGAGTAATATACTGTTTCTTGAGTAATTCTAAATTGAGTAATATACTGTTTCTTGAGTAATTCTAAATTTAGTAATATACTGTTTCTTGAGTATTATACTGTTTCTTGAGTAATTCTAAATTGAGTAATATACTGTTTCTTGAGTAATTCTAAATTTAGTAATATACTGTTTCTTGAGTAATATACTGTTTCTTGAGTAATTCTAAATTGAGTAATATACTGTTTCTTGAGTAATTCTAAATCTAGTAATATACTGTTTCTTGAGTAATTCTAAATTGAGTAATATACTGTTTCTTGAGTAATTCTAAATCTAGTAATATACTGTTTCTTGAGTAATTCTAAATTGAGTAATATACTGTTTCTTGAGTAATTCTAAATCTAGTAATATACTGTTTCTTGAGTAATTCTAAATTGAGTAATATACTGTTTCTTGAGTAATTCTAAATCTAGTAATATACTGTTTCTTGAGTAATTCTAAATTGAGTAATATACTGTTTCTTGAGTAATTCTAAATCTAGTAATATACTGTTTCTTGAGTAATTCTAAATTGAGTAATATACTGTTTCTTGAGTAATTCTAAATCTAGTAATATACTGTTTCTTGAGTAATTCTAAATTGAGTAATATACTGTTTCTTGAGTAATTCTAAATCTAGTAATATACTGTTTCTTGAGTAATTCTAAATTGAGTAATATACTGTTTCTTGAGTAATTCTAAATCTAGTAATGTATCGGACGTGTGCCGTCACCCTTGTGTGTGTATGTGGTATGATTAGACAGACAATATTGTGTGTAGATCTGGAGGCAAATTTGACCTTATATTTGTATCATGTCCTTATAATTATGTAAAATATTTTATAATTTGTATGTCATATTTCCATGTAAAATATCAGTCACATTGAATCCGAATGAGCTCGCGACCGCGGTGGAAATTGTGCCGTGGCCGAGCCATCGTGACCAAGGCAGAAAGCGGTCAGTTTAAGCGGCCCCCCCCGAGCCCCCACGTGGCTTTACCCCGCGGGCGGCGAGCGCTTACTCTGACCGACTTTCCGCTAATATAGGGCCACAAAACTTACCGAAAATCACATTCGGCCGCTCACAGCCGACTTAGACGGTCGCCTATAACCGCGCTCTCCGACGCTCTCACCATCTAAGAGTAAACGGAGCCCGTGACAGTTTTCCCTTGAGCTGCTACAAAGTGCTTGTGTTTTGTGTTTGTGTCTCCAACGCAACGCATCATCATCATCACCAGCCCGAAAGGACATCAATTAATCATCTTAGCCCTGGACCTCATCAGGACTCCATCACACTAAGAAGGAGGGAAAAAGAAGGCCCCCCGACACCGCAGTTCCAGCCTTCACCGGTGCTCGAGTGTCACGCCCGACGACGTTCACCGACGTCTCCTCATCGGGTGAGTGAACGGACTTTTCTCTTCCCTCTTCTCCCCTCTGTACGATTTATATATATTATTATATATAATATAACTTATTTTATAAAATGCATTCCACTAGCGCCGACGCTGTTCACTGGCGTATTCGTAAAAAAGGATCGCAGCGAAAAATTACGCGGGTCCTCCCAGTAAAAGACCCCCCGGTCTCCCAAAACGCCCCTACGTCTCTCGAGGAATTTACCTCGCAAATTCGAAACAAAAAGTCCCTCGCGCAAGCCATTAACTACCTCTCGACCCTCCTCTCGCGAGGTACAATTCAATTTGTGGGCGACAAGACGGAAGTCGACAAAGTCGTCTCCCCGCTCTCCGTCCCACCAACGCTGGCGCCTACCCCCGCCCAGCCCAAGTCAACATTGGGAAAGCCGAACCCCCCGTCGGCCCCTCTCGTCAAAATAAACACGGACGGTGTACCCACCACCCCCGTCCCCAAAATAACAATCACCGCAGCTTCTCGCCCCTCTTCAACGGTCCAGCCGGATGATTCCGACATGGACTGGCAGACGGTACCAATCCGTCGTAAGAGGTCACCTGACAGCCCTCCAAAAGAGCTTTCAGCTCCTAACATTACCACCGCCAAAAAAAGGCAGAGGCTACCTAGCCCACCGGGCTCAGTCTCTCCAGCCACACCGGCTCCCGCCCAAGCCGCTCCTTTCCCGACTAAATCGGAACGCATCCCGCCTATTATTCTGCGGGATGCGGAAAAATACTCGGAGCTTCGAAAGAAGCTCCACGCTGCCAATATGCCCTTCACATCGAAGGCTTTGAGCAGCGGTGACCTCCGTATACAGACGAAGTCTGTCGACGCATACCGTCTGCTAGCAACGGAATCAAGCCGTCTCAAGGTACCGTACTATACGTACCAACTAGACAGCGAGAGACCCCTCCTCGTTGTCCTTCGCGGCGTCCACACCTCCTTCGGAGTCGAGGAGATTATCGCCGAACTGAAATCCCTCGACTACCCGGTCCTGAACGTCTTCAGGATGAAGGACCGGAGGAGGAAAGTCCTGCCATTGGTGATTGTTAAACTCACCAAATCCCCTGAAGGACGCCGTATTTACAACGACCTCCACAGCATCTTCGATATGAAGATCTCCGTGGAGGAGTTGAAAAAAAATACATCAGCAGGACAGTGTCACCGCTGCCAAAAGTTTTATCACAGCGCTGGCAGCTGTCATGCCCCTCCCGTGTGCGTCAAATGCGCACGAAATCACAGAACGTCCGACTGTAAAAAGCCGGACGACTCCCCCGCGAGATGCGCCAACTGTGGCGGCGACCACCCGGCCAACTACAGAAGCTGTCCCTCTCACCCTCTTAGCAGAAATGCCAAACAGGCCTACCCCTCCGCGCCCCCGCCAGCCAGAGAAGCCCCCAGGAGGACCCCTCCTTTATCGAAACCAGCGTCGAATGTCGCGTCCCCCGCGATCTCATACGCGAGCATTACGAAAAATGCCCGCCCCCAGCTCTCCGCCCAACCGCCCCCCCTAGTAACACCCCCCAATCTGCGCTATCCATCGCAGGCCGACATATCCGCGGTATTGAGGAACCTCGACGAGGCCATGCATATGGCCCGCGAAGTCTTCAACGCCCTCGCAATGTGTGTGCCTCACAATGGCTAGAGTCAGCAGACCCTGCCATCTAACCGTCGCGTTCTGGAATGCAAACGGCACTTGCAAAACCAACAAGCAAGAAATCGAGGACTTCATCGTCGAGCACAACCTAGATGTGATGATGATTAATGAATCCTTCTTAAAACCCAGTCACCGATACTCACTTCGTAATTATTATGTTTACCGTAATGACCGCCTCACAGGCAGAGGAGGCGGCACAGCTATCATAATAAAGGCGAGTCTCGATCACTGCCTTTCCGCATCTCCCCCCACGGACAACATGGAGAGCACCAGTGTTGTGGTTCAAACCCTCAACCACGGTCCTCTCAAGCTCGTGTCCGTGTATCTCCGACCGACATTACCATTTCTCGAGTCAGATTTGGACTCACTTTTCGCGGACAATCTTCCCACTATAGTAGCGGGAGATCTCAATGCCAAACATCCGCTCTGGCACAGCCGAGTCAAAAACACTCACGGCCGCACGCTAGCCGAGATCTCCTCCCGCAAAAATTACTTTGTGGACGCCCCCGCCACTCCGACCAGATACTCCCAAAGAGAAAACGACTCTGCAGACGTCTTAGACATCATCATCAAAAACGACATCCCGTTCAACAGCGACTTGCTAGTGCTAGAGCAGTTGCAGTCCGATCACTACCCGGTTTTATTAACTCTCACGGATAACAACCCCCTTCCGGATCCGTTCCCCTTCAGGAGGCATATCACCTCCTGGGATGATTTCGCGACCACTCTCGAATCTAACATAAGAGTGCCGACCTCTCTTCCCGACGTCGAGGCCATTGATGTGGCGGTGAGTTATCTCACCGAAAACATCAAATCGGCCCTCGAGTCAGCTTCTAAACTGAGACCTCCTCAAAAACCGGATCCCCCGCTCCCCGTTGATATTAAAATGAAAATCGCGGAGAAGAACAAGATCAGGAAGCTATGGCAAAACACCGCCAACCCCACGTACAAAACGTTGTACAATCGTCTGGTGAAACAGATCAAATTCGACCTTCAGCGCCATCGTAACGATCGCTGGGGCGAATTTATCGATTCACTCGAAGTCGAGGAACACAAAAAGTGGAGGCTGACTCGTTCTCTCCGTAAAACCCCTCAACGGCCCTCCCCTCTGCAGGGCCCTAACGGCACAGTTTTCTCGGCGCGAGATCGCGCCGAAATCTTTGCGGGCTCGCTCGCCCTCACTTTTACCCCAAACTCGGACCTCGTTAACCCGTCGCACTCCGCCTCGGTTGACAGAACGGTCCAACGAATTATCGCCTCACGACCTCCCCCAACTTCGGATTTCTTCACCCCGAAAGAAGTCCAAAAAATTATTCACGACCTCCATAATAAGAGAGCTCCCGGTCCAGATTCCATAAATAACTTCACCCTAAAAAAACTGCCGAATAAAGCCGTCTGCGCCATTTCAGCAATCTTCAATGCCTGCTACAGGCATAGATTCTTCCCTACAGCTCTCAAATGCGCAGACGTTATAATGATTCCGAAACCGGGTAAAAAACTCACGATCCCCGAAAATCACCGCCCGATCAGCTTACTGCCTACCCTAGGTAAAGTGCTCGAACGACTTATCCTCGATCGCCTAACAAGCGAGATTACCTCGCTTAACATAATTCCAGATACGCAACACGGTTTTCAACCGCGACACTCGACCTCTCATCAACTTCTTCGCGTCGTAGAACATATAGTGACTGGTTACAATAGGAAACAACAAACAACCCTCCTGTCGCTGGACGTGGCGAAGGCCTTCGACACGGTCTGGCACAACGGACTGCTCTTCAAACTGCACAAGGCCGGAATCTCTCTCCGCCTCGTGCAGATCATAGCTTCATTCTTAAGCGACCGTACCTTTTCCGTCAAGGTGAGCGGTATAAATTCCTCTCACCGCCCCATACAAGCGGGGGTTCCGCAAGGAGCCCTCCTCTCTCCCACCCTCTACAATATATACACCAGCGACATGCCCTCTCTCCAAAACAGCCGATCTATCACGGCTCAATACGCGGACGATACGGCTTTTCTCTCGAGTTCGAGACACTCTTGCGATTCTTACTCTCGCATTCAAGAATTCCTCCCAAGTTTAGAACGCTGGTGTAGAGACTGGAAGGTCAAGATAAACCCTTCCAAGAGCGCAGCAGTCCGTTTTTCCAGAAGACGTCTCGACTTCATCCGCCCACTCAAACTTTTCGGCCAGAGCGTTCCGTGGTGCGACGAGGTGAAATACCTCGGCGTCACTCTCGACGCGAAGCTGTCCTGGAAAAGGCACACCACCATCATAACCGGGAGGGCGTACGGCACTCTGAAAGCCCTAACACCACTCCTGGGCAGACACAGTAGGATGTCCCCACGTATCAAGTTAAACTTGTACAAGGCCATCATACGTCCTCAGATGACTTACGCCGTCCCGGTGTGGGGCCACGCGGCCGAAACCCACATGCGCAAACTCCAGGTGTTGCAAAACAAGGCTACGCGCATCATTATGGATGCGCCCTACTTTGTCAGCAACAAACGGCTTCATGAAGATTTAGATCTCCCCACCATCCGAGAATACGCGATCTCTCTGGCCGAGAGGTTCTACAGTTCTCTCCCGAGCCACCCGAACCCCCTAATCAGTTCACTGTCGGACTACGACGCGAACGCGAATATTATACACCCCAGGCCGAAGCAGATTCTTCGCACAACCCCCCGACCACCTATTCGCAACGGTAGGCGCCGAATTATGCCTAGAGCGCATATATAACACGTAGTTTATCTTACTCCCATATTTATCTATTTACTATTTATTTTAAAGTCACAGCGTTCTCCCCCCACCTATCTTCGTAATATATATATTTTATTTTTATACATATATATCTAAGTATTTATCTCTACCCTTTCTTTTCTGTATAATTATTTATGAACGCTCGTGACACATAAATTATAAGTATATTAATATGTACCCGATATATGTATTTGTAACCTTAATATATGTATCAACTTCTATCCTTCCTCTCTTTTATTCAATAAAAACTTTCCACACCACCACCCAAATATCAATCAAACAAGTCCGTTCAATAAATCATTCGATGAAGGAGTAAGGTGTCCATTAATCGGACCGACACTCCGAGTAAAACCCCAACTAGACGAATTACCGAAAATATACCTCAAAACATCGCTGTTACTTCTCTACAACTGTGTTTCACTTCATCTGACCTTCTCCGATCCACCAGAGAGGAATCTCTCTCGATCATCTTCACTTCTCCGGAACCATCGTCACCGAGTCCGTCCCTGGACCTAGGTCGAGCGGCCATCTTGGATATCACGTATAGGCTCCGCCCGGAGCAGTTACCAAGCCCCGCCCCTAGACAGAGGCGCACTGACGCACGGAATAAATCGCCACCAATTAATATTTTGGTGATTGACGATTTTATCCGCGAGCTGAATTCTTCGAGCATTGCGCAGCGACCATCGCCCTATCTACAGTCTTTGTACCTGTCCGGTACAAAGTGGTCCTTCGAGCCGGATCCGCTGCGTAGTCTCGAGAATCGTCGGCATCAGAAGCAACCTGGATCATCATCATCATGCCGTCTCCTCGTTCTGGCAAAACTCCCGCAATGGAAGCGAGAGACCAGAGTGACGATTCATCGGACGATGACTGGATTTGGTCCTCACATGCTGATCCGGAGGACGAGATCAGGAGGCTTCAGAGGGTGCTCCGCAACAGAAAGCGGAAAACGGCCGCTCTTGAGAGAAAGCTGAGACTGCAAGCTGCGACGGATGACGCCATCCGTGGACCATCGGAGGAACGCGTTCCTGATGCTCTGGCAGCTGATCCCCTGCGGCTCACCGATGATTGGGTGAGCCAGCCACAGGATCCATACGTGCAGATGGCAGCGATGTTTGCGGAGCTCATCCGATCTTCACAGGAAAGGGGAATCCTAACGGTACCAGCCTGTGAAGTGGTTGCACGGATGATCGCGCTGATCACCGCGATTCGCGACCGACATTGCGCGAATCAAGGGCGGATTGGCGCGAACGAACACAGGGCGTGTCCGCAAGATGAGCGGCACACCGAGAAGCAGCGGATGTGCCAGGATACAGCGGAGCGCAATGACAATGCGCGATCCGAGCTGACACATCACGCTGAGAGAGAGGACGCCGTCGCCGACCCAAAGGAGAGCGAAGCGTCCGAAAAGGTTGGCGCAAATCAAGGAAAGATTTGCGCAAATGGACATTGTGCAACCGGACATTGCGCAAAACGACATTGTGCAATGCGCGCGTCTGCCCGGAAGAAAGGCGCGACGTCTGGGAAAGAAATGGCGGCGCGACCATGCCCGCCGCGCTGTGTCGTGGTGAAACCGCGCAAGCCAGGAGGACGGCGTGAAAAGAGGTCGCGGCAGAAACCGGACCACGCCGCCTCGACAATGAAAGCGCAAGTGTCACACGTTGGTGTCACTTGCGCTACTAATGCGATATTGACACGGACCACCGGATGGACGAAACGGTGCGTGTCGAACTGCCGCCGCCCTAGATACCACAGGACCAACGGCGCGCAGACCACGAAGGAGCTTCGAACCGCGGAGCTCAGGTTAATTGGGATTGCGCAAAAGGAAACTTTTCGCGCTGACCTAAGAGCTCTGCGGCGCGGCGAAAGTCTCCTCCCTGGAACGAGACTGAGGGGAGTGTCGCCTTGGCTCGACATCCGAGCATCCAGGAAGACAAGACGACTCACCACTAGACCAGGGACACGCGGAGGCCGGGCGCATCGCATCCAGAGGATGCACGCCTCACCTTCCCCCAGCACAGGACATCGCGCAAGTCAATGATTGACTTGCGCACAAGCAGACAGATCTACACACCTGCCAAGAACTCGGCGTACCACATACACGGATAAACAAGGCGATGATCACGGCTGGCATCCTACCACGAGACCGGGAGACCACGCCGGGAGGATATCAACCTCTGCGAGGTGACAACGCATACGTCCTTGCCCATTTAGATGTTGCTCCGAAGATGACTATACGGAGGCAACATCGAGGGGAGTGTATCGGACGTGTGCCGTCACCCTTGTGTGTGTATGTGGTATGATTAGACAGACAATATTGTGTGTAGATCTGGAGGCAAATTTGACCTTATATTTGTATCATGTCCTTATAATTATGTAAAATATTTTATAATTTGTATGTCATATTTCCATGTAAAATATCAGTCACATTGAATCCGAATGAGCTCGCGACCGCGGTGGAAATTGTGCCGTGGCCGAGCCATCGTGACCAAGGCAGAAAGCGGTCAGTTTAAGCGGCCCCCCCCGAGCCCCCACGTGGCTTTACCCCGCGGGCGGCGAGCGCTTACTCTGACCGACTTTCCGCTAATATAGGGCCACAAAACTTACCGAAAATATACCTCAAAACATCGCTGTTACTTCTCTACAACTGTGTTTCACTTCGTCTGACCTTCTCCGATCCACCAGAGAGGAATCTCTCTCGATCATCTCCACTTCTCCGGAACCATCGTCACCGAGTCCGTCCCTGGAGCTAGGTCGAGCGGCCATCTTGGATTTCACGTATAGGCTCCGCCCGGAGCAGTGACCAAGCCCCGCCCCTAGACAGGGGCGCACTGACGAACGGAATAAATCGCCACCAATTAATATTTTGGTGATTGACGATTTTGACCGCGACGCTGAATTCTTCGACATTGCGCAGCGACCAACGCCCTATCTACAGTCTTTGTACCTGTCCGGTACAAGTAATATACTGTTTCTTGAGTAATTCTAAATTGAGTAATATACTGTTTCTTGAGTAATTCTAAATTGAGTAATATACTGTTTCTTGAGTAATTCTAAATTGAGTAATAAACTGTTTTTTGAGTAATTCTAAATTTGTTACGCATTTTTTCTTGCTTCTCGTTAATTATAATTTACATTAGATTTTCTAAATGTACGCATTAAATTTGTTCAAAAGTCTGCAGATCTCAAGAACTGCGTTTGTTAGAAGTGACGAGCCTTACACATCAGATAGAAGAAAAAGTGTGTATAACCTCACAACATTGCTTAAGATTGTCAACTCGTATTTTAATAGTCCGGAACTAACTCAACTTGCCGTATTACACGTTCCTTGTAGGCCCACCCAGAAAAATGTTTTGTTTCATAGTGAGGTTGTAGCGACAAATCATTTGTACAACTCCTTCAACAAGAATACATAGATTATCAATCAATATGGACATTGTATGTACTTTCGTATGACTTAAGACTACTTGCAGGAGTAAAGTGAAGAAGTTGTTCTTGCCGGGATAAATTGAGTGAATTGTATGGGTTTGCTTTGTTATTGTGTTGAATTTGTCTTGTACTAGTTTTTTTATTGCATAATTTTACAACTAGTCTTACATGTTAATGTTGAATTTTATTTGGTTTTTTTTTGTAATATTTTATACCAAAAAGTTATATGACCCTTAACATGAAATTAATATTTCTATTTCATCGACGCAGCTTCCTTTCACCCAAAAATAAGTTCCTCCTCTATAAAACCCTCATTAGTCCTATCTTGACCTATGCTGCACCCGTTTAGGGTAGTGTGAGCAACACGGATCACCTGAAACTCCAGAGAGTGCAGAACAAGGCATTCAAGATATCTTTTAACACCCATCCCAGAACAAACCTTACCCGACTTCACGCCGAACAGCGAGAGGAAACCCTACCACACCACATCCTCGCTTGGACCGTGAAGTTCTATAAAAGTCAACAAAATCACAGCAATCCCTTAGTCGCTGCCCTGGGGGCTTACGAGAGTAAATCCGACCTACCCTTCCGTTATAAGCACAAGCTCCCGAAGCATTATCTGTTGCCTGACTAGTCCACCTACAGTATTAGCTGGTACGACCAAGGTCTGAGTGAATGTGATGGAATACAAGTAGCCTGAACGAGTGGACTTGTTTTTGCTAAATAACTAGTGTCAGAATTGTTATCTAGTTATAATTAGTATGTAGGTGTTAATTATTTCTAAGATCTCATATATTAAGATTGAATAAATAAAATAAAATAATATGTAGGAAAATAAGATTAAGTAAGTTCATAAATTATAACATATAATTAAGATTAGTTTAGTAATAAATGTGTATATAGGTATAGCCTTGACAAATGTTTGTACAATAATTTACTTTGTTTAATAAAAATAATAAAAAACATGATATTACAATACAATTGTTTATATTTTATGTATGTACTCGTATATTGACATTTACCTCAAAATCTTAAATAAAGAAATATAATTATTATTGACCTTATGCTTTATGTCAGTCGGCACTTTCCTACGGTATATATCGGTTTGGGTGGACGCGCCTTAACCCTTTATAGGGCAAGTTTTTATTTTTGAGGTATTGAGTTTTTTGTAGAATAAATCATTATTATATGTATCAAATCAACTTTATTTCTTCGAAAATGTGTTTTAAAATAAAAAAAATTTAAATGAGGCGGTCGCATATGAGAGCTGTGCCCATTTCAGGGGTCATGTCAGTGGTCGCAAAAGTGACCAATGAATGTTTAGGTAATAATATCTAAGTTTAAGTTGTATTAGGAAATACAATTCTTATATGAGATATAAATTGACCGGATGTTTAGATCGTTGCTACTGAACATGCAGCTAACTTCACCACGATCCGTCTTAAATAAGACCTCTGCCCGTCCACTACATTTGCCAATTTGACATTTGTGTTACTTAAAAACGTTTCATTAAGGAAATGAATCCTTATAAGTATAACCATAAGGGTGGTCGCATATGCGACCGATTTCTGCTTATGCCCGTTAAAGGGTTAACACACAAGCACGAATTGCAGGTTTCCCAAAAAATAATTATAAAAATAATCCATAAATTTCCTGTCCGGTATCCCACAGCGGAGCTTTTCAGGGAGTATCGGATCCTTAACGTAATCAATTTATACATTCTCTGGCACTATCAACAAGAAAAAAAAAGCAAACTCAACAGAAACACATGACACGAGTGGCAACTGATCAAATGTTCACCATCCCTAGAGTTAGAACATCTTTTGCCCAAAGGCAATATGCCTATTTGGCTCCCATGACATACAAAAAGGGTGCCGAATTCAATAAAGGCAAAAGGGAGCAAAAAATTAGGTAGTGGATCAGCGTGGTTGTTATTGCGACAGGAGTTTGAATACTCGGGCTTGCGGGAGGAATAACTTGTAGCAAAGGTTTGTGTGAACTCTTAAATGTGGTGTGATTTTGATGATTATGTGAGGCACATTATGGGATGGACTTTTTGGTCTGATGATGATGTTTGCGGGGGTTGATTGGCGTGATATATAGATATATAACTAAGTGTCACTATTTATCGAGTTCATGAAAAACATCTGATGTGGGCTGAAAAACATCTGGTGTCCCCGTGGCTGGGTTCGCCCTATATTAGTGGGGTGTATCTTGGCCGAGGGGATGCTATTAGATGAGCCCAGACCTTTTGATAGTTTCTGTATTTAATGTATTATCTGCAATTTATGTGTTTAAGAAGTGTTATTTAAATATAATCTGTACATACTATGTTGCTATCAATAAACCTATTATTTATTTATTTTATCATGAGAGTATGCAACGGGGTATAGTAATAATCAACAATCGGAAAGAAATATCTACGTATTTTTCCATGTTATATGTCCTCAGTAAGATAAACCCAGTTTACTGGTGACACGACAAATGAAAGGCAACAGACCCAGATCCATAAAAATTGTGTATCCACATTAAATAACCTGTTGTTTTTTTCATAAATTATGTATTTATAAAATTTCTTGCCATATACAGGGTGCATTTTATGTTCCAGGCCGATTTTGTTTGGCCGCCATTTTGATTTAGCTGTCATTTGTAAGTTCATATTTGACACTCGTGGAAATTGGTCAATAAAAATTTATTATGAAGCATCTAACTCTAAAACGACATGTTGAAGTTAAACACTTTATTTAAATAATTGTTCAATTGTGAATACGCGAAGAAAATTGCGTGTTTTTTTTGTTTAAATCATGTGCCAAGCGAGTCAACCATTCAGCGTGAAATGCATAATTTTGAAAATTTGCATACACTTGGAGATAAAGCAAAGTCTGGGCGTCAACGTGGCCAACGTACGCCAGAAAAGATTGATGCAGTGAGGCAGAGTGTTGGTGAACGTCCGTACACCTTTCATCGACGCCGTGCACAAGAATTGGGAATGTCTCCATCATGTTTGTCATTTAAAAGTTATTAAAAAAAAAACATCGGCCTAGATCATAAAACGCACCCTGTATAAATAAATTTAAAAAAAACTGTACAAAAGTCCGGTTTCCAAAGTAACATGCATAATTATTACAATAAATCACCTGGATTCTCTGGGCAAGTCCTCCTGTGACGGACAAAACGAAGGTGAAATTGAGAAGCAAATATGCACTGCAAATGGTGCTCCATTCCCTTGATTCGGAATGTACAATTAAGGTGAATTTGACAAGCAAATATGCACTGCAGATGGTGAAATTGACAAGCAAATAAATATGCACTGCAGATGGTGCTCCATTCCCTTGATTCGGAATGTACAATTAAGCAAGTAGAGTTAAGAAAGGTAAACTTGCAGTTTAGCTAACTACAATGAATATTGAAGAATCCAAACATTTCAACAACAACCAAAACACCTAAGCCATCTCCATTTTCTTATATGAAGTGAAACACAGTGGGAGGACAGGTTGGGACTTCAATGGAGCACAAGGCCAGGTTGCAGGGTCTTGGGAAGGTGATGGCCCCCCGACATTTCGAGGATAAGAAGGCGACAGAAATACAATATGTGTTTTACAATATGGATATCCATGATTGCCTCACGAGAAGTCACAACTCTAAAAACTTGTTTTTTTTAAATTAAGTTAAAGAGAAAATCTTCGAGGATATGGAGGAAATTTACAAGGGTGATTCAAGAACTATCCGCACTCTGGTTGTACAATTTATTTTAATCAAATTTTAGAAAATACAAATACATCATTTTTCGAGATTATCTCCTTGTTTTTCAATACACTTTGTCCATAAGTCAACAGTCTTTCGTATTCCTTTAATAAAAAATGTTTACGCTGAACTGCGAGCCACGAATGCACCGCCGTCTTCACTTCATCATAGTTGAATCTTCGTCCTCGTAGGGCTGATTTCAGGGGACCAAACAGGTGAAAGTGTGGATAACTTGTGACTCCCGTCGTAGTCGTAATGCTGCATGCTTTACACTTTCAGTAAGAAATAAACGTTAAATACAACAAAAAAATACACTCACAGCCAGCCAACGTTCCCTCTAATTGTTTCATTGTGTGTGCGACCCATCAGCTTATATGTGCAAGAAAAAAAGAGGGAAGTGCGCAAATATGCATATCCATGCATAGATAAAACTAAGTAAGCAACATAATGTACCACGAAATCATAAATTATACTTTTCAAATATGTAGGTTATATATAAAATATATATATATATAT
>CATKWJ010000655.1:0-18603 GCA_949825065.1 Odontocerum albicorne | reverse complement strand
TGGTAAGAGGACTTACAACTATAGCATTAACATGAAATGCCATTTCTACTGTCCATGAACTAATAAATATCGATTTTCGATGGACAGATAAAGAATTGAGCTTTTTAAAAATCTTTGTAGACATACTCGTATGTTAACTCGAAGGAAAACACGAATTATTATTTTTAAGATTCGTTCAATCGTATTTTATCTCAAATTAATGTACGTTTTTCTCTTATTATCAACGATGTTATTGATGTTAACCTGTTGAAACCATACAAACAAAATACTGAATCTTTTTGAGTAGCATGTTAAACTTTTAATTAACTATTTACTTTTAAAGTTCAACAACCAATGACATGATTTCATTGTTTATTTTCCCCTTCACTTTTCATGAGGAATACAGAACATTTATAAAACACCTTTATTCAGATCGTTCCAAAGCCTGGCAGTTCACGTTCTTCGAAATCATGGTCATACCAGTTCCATGGCGACACAAGGCTATAGCAATAGTTTATTTTAAGGGCGTAAGCGAATTTACTCTTCGATCCCGAGCCTAGAGGAAAGCCTAAGGACGGCTAATCCTGAAGGCTTATACTATGCATTTTATTATGCATTTTACAGACTACCGAAAAAGATTACCTAAAGAAAATATAATTCATAATCTACATATTTCTCGCGATCTAACAGCCGGATAAAAAGAAAAATTATTTTAAAATGCGATTTGGTTATTAATTGCTGTTTTTTGCGCAAGGTACACGTTTATAATCCACTCTGAGATTGTGAACTTAAGGATGAGATTCAAGTTAATATATTTTGTTTACCTGAAGTATACAAACATACATTATTTAAGTAAAGAAAGTATAAATGATATCACAATTTTCTATTTTCGCCTCTCTACTTTAAAACAAAGGGTTTGTTGTGCTCAGAAATAAAAAGGCCTTCTAGCAATAACCTAAAAACTCGTAGAAATAAAATAAAAAATAACTGTGTTCAAGATATCTGCAAAAAAGAAAGGATATTTTCAGAAGACTAAAAGGTACTAGCGTACGAACGTATAAAGGGTGGATACTTAAAAAAATCCTACATAATTTATTGATTTATTTAAAAAAAGTGTCTAGACCAGTGAAGCTTTCAAAGTAAATTTCACACAAAAAGTCACACTTAGATATATAAAAAGATTTAGACACAAAAACCCACCAAAAAAATATATAAAAAGGTATAAAAACCCGTTATCGAATGAGATATAAATAAAAAGGCAAAATTCTAGAATGTAAAGAAAGAGAAAACAAAAGTCAAATTAAAAAGAAAGTCAAAATTTAGAGTAAGTATCCTGTGTCGCCATCAGCTAAATCAAAGTTTAGCAAAACATCAATTTAATGTTTTTTTTAAATGGAGTAGTTTCATTGTGGTACTATATCAAATTTCAGAGTTACTGTCTTAAAGGTCAAGATAGCTATGATGATCGCCAACCACCAAAAAAGAGATGAAGTTTAAAAAGATGACTTCAAAAAAATCTTCTTTTCCTTCAAACACATAATATTCCGAGAACATCCTAAAGAATGAATACCTACATAAAATATATTATAATAAGATTAAAATTAGAATTTCTTTTGGCGAGATAAACGATTCTTATGAATCTATTAAAAATGAAATGAAGTCCGCATCTCGGAAAGACTTTACTTCATTTTATGCAACCGGATAAACTATTGGTTTCCTGACAAAGAAATTTTCTCGAGGAGCGCTATCGTTAAATTTCCAATTACTATTTCTCAATGGAGCCTTTGTGAAGTAATTATTCTATATTCTGAATTAAACCTATTTTCCTATTTAATAGCCGACATCTGACGACTTTCGTACTCAGTAAGACATCTGACTTTCGAGTCGAAGGTTGCTGATTCGATTCCATTGTATTACCCAGATTTAAAAAAAAAATGTTCAAATCTGATTTTCATTTAAGGTCTCTTGAATACAATAAACCCGCTTTATTTTACTGTATACCTCTTCATTTCCTTCATCGTGTGTTCAATGCTGAGTATTTCGGCCCTCTGCTATATGATATGTATCTCGAACTTGGTGCTCCACCTGTCTCCATCCCTCTCGGTCCTAGGCCATATTATATACAACACTTTAAAAAACTCCTCTATTTGATCCGTCCATCTCATAAGACACCTTCCTCTTGCTCGCCTTCTCTCAACTGTCCCCGTTATCACCAGTTTTCATCATACTTTCCAGCAACTTGCCCAAAATACGTTTGTATTTTTTCTACATACTCGTATTGTTGAAAGTTGTTGTCCATAGGGTACAGCATCTGCCTCCATAACTACATCTCGAAGGTATCTGCATATAATACATACGATTCCATTAGATACGATATAAACGCTGCTTCGATGTTTTTTTTTTCTTTCTAGCAATACAGTACACTTCTTATTTTGCCTAGGGTAATATAATTATAGATTATATTGTACTACACTTATGTTGCAAACAATACAACTTGCCTTGTGATAATCTTTTCCAACCAACTAGAAAGATCTCAAAGGGGTCTTAAGTGAAAACCCCCTTTTTAAAAAATAAGTTTACCTGGGTACGAACGAGGATTAAACTCCCAATATCCAAGTTGTGTGACAGGCGTCTTACCAAGTAGGCCACGGAGTTTATAAGAATCCAATATTTTTGACAAAATTATAATATGAAGGTGGAAGAATGACACTATTACTACAACAATGGGTAAACTGAGGTCTCTGAATTCATTTGAAATGTGGTACTGAAGACGGATCTTACAAATTTCATCAAGACATCAAAAAACAAAACACTTTAATACGCGTGTCCTAGTAAAGCTTCATGTCATTGACCGATTACTAATAATCAGCCTACGAAAAGTTCACTAATTATTTGGCACATTATCCACGTCTAAGTAGTTTGGAAAGTTTATGATTACTACATAGGCATAAAAAATGCGCACAAGACCTCCAATGAGCTTGGCTGGCTAAACAAGGGACGCAAGAGAACTACCCTTGCTTTTCTCCAAAATACGAAGTGTAAAGACAGAAGACGGAGAATAGTAAGGGATGTCATGGGAGCCATGATACTCAGCAATGTGCAAAACGATCAACAAGAAGAAGAATTTGTTTTGCTTGTATTTTAACCCCTCATACTTAAGTCAGAATTTAAATTGGATCATACTCTTGGGACATAAATAGCCTAGTATTATATAAAGCCCTTTTTGATTAAGTATAATTTCGTAAAGAAGGCCCCATAATTTTTATTTTTCCTGAATGGAAAATATATTTTTTTCAGCGGTAAAAGAAACTCGAATAAAATGTCGGAAGTTATTGCTCATTTTAACCAAAAACAATGTCGAAAATTAGTAAGTTATTTGCTTTGTATTATTCTAGCTCAAGCAGTTTTGGCAGAAAATATCGGATTTATCAACTGTGGCGTAAAATTATCTTCGTGTGTATTTCCAGAACAAGTCAAAATCCACTTATTTAGAACCTTGATGTATGAAAACGAAGCCTGAACATGAAAAAGAATTATGAGAACAGAACAAATACAGACCTACGTAAAACATCTGGTATTTTACTGTTTGATACAGAGAAGAAGTATTTTACTGTTTGATACAGTGGTATTTTACTGTTTGATACTGTGGTATTTTACTATTTGATACTATTTGATACTGTTTGATACAGGAAGAAGATACAGTAAGTAATCGAGTAAATCATAATATAAATAGGCCGAAACCCGTACGATGGTTGTCGTCAAAGAAAAAATACGAGAATTGAATTTTGAATACAAGAGAGCGAGAGAGGAATACTTAGATTTTCAGCGAAGTAATTCGAAATTTTAATCTCGGTGGGTCCGTGATAACTGAACGAATTTTAAATACCTAGCTAACAATTTTTGAACCGGTGTAAAAGAGGACGATGTATAAATGATATATATATATATATATATATATATATATATATATATATATATATATATATATATATATATATATATATATATATATATATATATATATATAATATATATATATATATATATATATATATATATATATATATATATATATATATATATATATATATATATATATATATATATATAATTATTTCTTAGAGATGAATGTTGTTAGTAGTATTAAGAAAGCAATCTGGAAATGGTTTGGCCACATTAAGAGAAGTAGTGAGAAAATACTTTCGAAACAAATATGATTGATGTAGGGCGAGGAAGGAGATAGTTGGATAAATTTTAACTGAGGTTCAGAAGTATGAGAAACAGGAGAGCATGTCTGATTTGATTTATGAATATGGATGAGGCTAGGCAAGATCTATCATATACGAGTATGCATGAATAGACAAGCGTGGAGATCTGCTCTCTCCGTGTATTCCAAAAGGGGCATAGCGTGATGGTATGGTTATATGTATGTCATTTTTTAGAAACAGTCTTATGTTTTTAAAAGTAAAGGTTTATATAGCGTTATTAATTCCAAAGTCACTCGTAAAAAGTTGCCATATTTTATTTCAGGCCAAATAATTATGCGTTTAAGTCGTATTTTTGTTTTTCACTAGTTGTCACCCTGTACTGATGAACTTGGAATTTGTATTCTAATGATTTAAATTTTCTCAAGTTGGCACTGATGAAGTTAGCATTTGTATTCTAATATTTAAAATTATTTCTAGTTGGCATCATGTATGTTACTTAATGAAGGTAGAATTAAATTTTCAATTATTTAAAATTTCTGTAATTGGTAACCTGTACAAATAAAGTTGGTTTCATTCAATGCTTAAAATTTTATTTAGCACTGATACATTTAGCACTGGCACGGATGAAGTTAGCATTTGTGTTCTAATATTTGAAATTATCTCTAGTTAGCATTATGTATTAATAAAGATAGAATTATTTTTTCTCTAGTTGGTACTCTGTACTAATATAGTGTGAATTTTATTCAATTGATTTAAATTAATTCATAAACCTGTATTGATGAAGTTAGATTCATTATTTTCATAATTCATTTTTCCTCTGGTTGACATTCTGGATTGATGAAGTCAGAATTTGTATTATAATCATTCAAATTTTCTCTAGTACTCGTAGTTGGCACTCCGTATTGATAATTTGTATTCCAATAAATATTTAAAGTATTTCTTGGTTAGTACGTTACATTGAAGATGTTCGAATTTATATTTTCTCTAATTAGCACCCCGTATTGCTAATTTATTGTATATTCCAATAAATATTTAAATAATTTGTTGTTTGGTACGTTACATTGAAGATTTTCCAATTTATATTCTAATAATTTATATTTTCTCTAATAAACACCCCGTGTTGCTAATTTATATTCCAATAAATATTTAAATTATTTGTTGGTTGGTATGTTACGTTACATTGAAGATTTTCCAATTTGTGTTCTAATAATTTATATTTTCTCTAGTTGGCACCCTAGCCTGAAGTTAGAATTTGTATTCTAATAATTAAAATTTTCTCTAGTGGGTACCCCCATATTGATGAAGTTAGAATGAACAAACTTTAATAATAGAATATTAAACTCAACTGTTTCTGCGATATTGTTATTTTAATTAATTAACAAGAAATGTTTCCAAATACAACCATGGTGGTTTTGATTTCCATTGAAATGGTTTATTTTCAAACTGTGGTATCTTATTTTAAACCTCCACATTAATGAAATCCTTAAGAAATGCAAAACACGAACTGCTCTCGTCTCGTGTTTTGTACAACAGCTGACAAAAAGGTCACATCGTGAATCCGTAAATAGATTTCTTCGAAATGGAAAATTGTTGCCACCAATATTCGCATCACAAAAAGGGGAACAACGGAAAGATAGGTTTAAATTGAATTCAAACTACGTATTTCCATCGTATCATTAGAAAATTTAAAATAAATTTCTGCGACAACTTCATTTTAAATATTATGGCTCTACCCTACAATTTTTCATTTGTGTTTGCTTGGTCATCACTTCTTAAATGTAAGGAGAGATCTTTTTCCTGTCTAGACTGTTATATTTATGGCGGTGGAGGTTTTCAGTTGCACAGGAGACGCGAGGAGAGTCAAGAATATTTAATATTTTTCCATGTTGATATTTTTGTATCACTTTTTAATTTGTGATGACGAAATTAAAGGAACTTTTAATTTAAAAAAAACAGTAAAAATGTTTTTGCTTTTCCATTATGTGTTTGAGTTTGGATGTTTTTTCAGTTCTATTATTTATTTCCACGTTTTTATTTGATATGTTTTACAAACTGATGGGAGCAAATACATGATTTCATATTCCTGTCAACCATTCGAGACACATAAATATTAATTTCTTTCGAGTGGCAATAAATAGAATAAACTTGTAAAGTACTCTTTTTTTGTTTCGTGGACTGACGCTTTTAAACATGGCCTCGGATATTGATATATTCTACATTTCAGACAATTATAATATAAATAGGTCAAAGCCCGTACGACGGTTGTCACCAAAGAAAGAATACGAGAATTGAATTTTGAATACAAGAGAGCGAGAGAGGAATACTTAGATTCTCTCCGAAAGTAATTCGAAATTTGAATCTCGGTGGGTCCGTGATACTGAACGAATTTTAAATGCCTAGCTAACAATTTTTGAACCGGTGTAAAAGGGGACGATGTATAAATGATATACGAGGCATATCCAGAAAGTAAGTATACTGAATTTTTATAGGTTACAATTTTTTTTATTTAAACAAAAAAATTACGTGGTTACCGTAGTACATATGTAAGCTATTTTTCGACATAGTCGCCATTCCTCTCAATGCAGGTGGTGAAGCGGGGTATCAACTTTTTGATGCCTTCCTCGAAGTAGTTTCCCGCCAACCCCTCCGTCCACTTCTCCACCTCCTCCTTTACCTCTTCGTCGGTTGAAAACCTTTTTCCACCCATGTGCAGCTTCAGGGAGGTAGAGAGATAGTAATCTGAAGGTGCTAGGTCAGGGGAATGCGCGGGATGGTTCAGGACATCCCATTTAAACGAGGCGAGCAGTTCCTTCGTGGCGTTGGCCGTGTGTGGTCTGACATTGTCGTGCAGCAGGCAGACTCCCTTTGTCAGCATGCCTCTCCTCTTGTTCTGAATCGCCCTCCGCAATTTTTTAGGGTCTCACAGTATCTTGCAGAGTTGATGGTCTCCCCTTGAGGCATATATTCAATTAAAATTATGCCTGGACAGTCCCAAAACACGAATGCCATGATTTTCTTGGCTGAAATTGTGGTTTTGAACTTTTTGGCGGAGGGTGAAGAGGTGTGACGTGACCGTTTTTAAACTCGCGACACCACTTGTACACACTCGTACGATTCATAGCTTTATCACCATATGCAGTTTTTACCTCATTATAAACCTCAACCGGAGGTTTTCCCTTCCAAACGAGATAACGGATTACGCCGCGTATTTCGCACTTGGCGGGAGATTGGATTGACATTTTTCTCCAAACGTGTTGTCGCTTCGACACTTCTCAACGTACTGACCTTGAACCGGTCTCGTTGCGGAGGGGAAGGGTCAGGCTACACGGAAGTGTAGCCAACATGTTGGAAATAAAATCCATCCGGTCGTGAGAGCCTCAGTACACTTACTTTCTGGATACGTATAGTATATAAACAAATTTTACATTTATGAAGATATATTTTCATAAATGTAGAATTTATTTTACTTCCGTGAATATTTCACGGGTTGCAACTAGTATAAATAATTGATGCATAAATAAATAAATAAATATCTCCCTGAGGACATATAGCATGAAAAAAATAAATCGATACTTCTTTCCGATTTTTGATTACATATTGTACCAGATAATTAATTACAGTCACTGCAGATGCTATTTGAAATATCATATTCTCGGAAAAACTATTAACTTGAACCAACGCGTTCGGTGGGTCTTAAACACTATCTATGTATACTATATTCCACCTGAAATCAAATGTGTTATGTTCACATAGCGGAATATTTACAAAGGTTTTTTGTAGATCGTCTTGTTTTTGGTAAGTTTTCAGCTGTTTTCCTACCGAATATGTTTTATTAAACATACGTCGACGCGGGGAAGTACCCAATTTAATGGACATAACCACCATCTTCATATACACCACCATCAATACACAACCACCATCTTCATATACACCACCATCAATACACAACCTCAATCTTCCTATCCATACACTCATTTTTTTTTAGTATTCTTAATCTATCAATAATAGTGGGTTCGATTTCCGTGTTAGACTGCCCTTGGAGAAGTGTGCTCTCGAAACGGTGCTGTATGAATTGTCATTTTTTTATTAATTTAAGAACATTCTAACTCATACGGGATCGAAAACTTTCTAACCGTAAATGAGAAGAAAACTTAACTTGAAACCTTTTCCCTCTCACACAGCAAACTCAGCATCGCGTCAAATTTAGACGAACTTTCCCAAACGGACGTAATATACCATATACAGACTTTCAGAAAGCTTTCGACAAAGTTGATCACGATATATTGCTTAAGAAAATGTATAACCTTGGCTTCAGCGATAATTTAATTGGAATATTTGCATCATACCTAAAGATTAAGTTAGTTAAGTGGTCTATTTAAATTTAAAAAAATGTTCCATTTATAAAAGTTCATACAAAGTACTATAGGTTAAACTTCTCTAAGCCGGTAAAATGTGGTTTGAGTTTTTTAGGTAGATTTCAATAGAAAAACTATTCATTGCAGAGCGTGTCATATCACAACTTCCAAAAAAATAATGCTTTTTCTTCGATCATGACCAGGATATACCAAAACTACGTTCGGTTAATTGTTATATTCATGTATTTATTTTTTACCAGTGTACAATGAAATCTTTCCAATAGAATAATGCAATTTGTTCAAGAGAAATAGTCGAGTTCCTACAGGGTACCATAAAACGAGAAATATCCTTTCTTTTCATACACAGACTGCCTGATTCTGGCGGCCAAAGCCCGAGGGGCTCTTTTGAACATTCTGCAGTCCCTTCTTATCCGCGGGATATGTTCTACGACTTCCAGTGGTTGCATGTGTCCGCGGATAGTTCCAAACCCTATACATAACATATATACAAAACACCACCATCAATACACAACCACCATCTTCCTATCCATACACTCATTTTTTTTTAGTATTCTTAATCTATCAATAATAGTGGGTTCGATGTCCGTGTTAGACTGCCCTTGGAGAAGTGTGCTCTCGAAACGGCGCTGTATGAATTGTCATTTTTTTATTAATTTAAGAACATTCTAACTCATACGGGATCGAAAACTTTCTAACCGTAAATGAGAAGAAAACTTAACTTGAAAATATTTCAATGAAAACTGACCCATAAAAATTTAAATAATGGAGACAAGACAAAAGTATATCCAGTTTCAACATAATATAAATATATACTCGTATAGACGATATTTTTAAAGCGATACCTTTCAGGAGAAGTATTAAAAGGGGCTAAAAGATTTGTTTTGACGTCATACTTGGAAATATGATGTCATTATTATATCTCAACTTAGCCTTTGTCATTTGTACCAAACATACTGATATAATATACGTCGTGCGTCGGTTACACTACAAAACCCATAACAATCAAATCACTAAAAATCGTCGTTTCTGGACTTCGTTGTCCAGGATCCTCTAGCCATTCCAACGTCAATTCTATAGAAAAGCGAAGCTGTGCCGTGAATTTTATTTACTCTAAGGCATCCGCTTTGGATGGCTGATTAAAACAAAATTATGACAAAATAAATGCTTTAAATGAAAGAAGTAGATCGAAAAAAAATTGTTTTTCTTATTACATCGATACAATATATTCTCCTTCGGTAGACATAATCTTCTTAACAATTTTTTAATACCGTCAGAATAAAATTGAGTAGATTTGGATGCAAAATATTCCTCGATGTCTTTTTTCACTTCTTCTAAAGTGCGATTTTTTTTTCAGCTTAATAGTGCTGCATAGATCTAAATAAATGATATGAAGGATAAATCGGGACTATATGGTGGGTGAAGAATAGTTTTCCATCCAAGCTCCTTTATTTTATTTTATTTTCAGTCATCTTCGATGTATGGGGTCGAGCGTTGTCGTGTTGCAATAAAATTGAATGTCGATTGAAAAAACCAGGTCTCGTTAGCCTTATTGCTGCATTCAAATTTTCGAGTTGGGTACAGTATATTTCACTCGTAATTGTTTTATAAACATATGCAAATGCGGGGAAGTGCCCAATCTAATAGCCAAAATCCCTCCCTTCCTGTTCTTATACTCAATTTATATGTATTTATTTTGTAATATTTTTAATCTTTCAATAATATTCAGTACGAATCCTGAGTTAAAATGCCCTTGAAGAAAGTCTAACTCTTAACAGCGCTGTATAAATTGTATTTTTATTATTATTATATTCTGTTCTGATGAACTACAATTTATTAAGGAAACTACTAGCATCTACTGATTAAGGCTCAGTATGCAGGGTTGGAGTCAATATTGCTACCCTTTGAATGGTATCCCCAAAGGAATGACATACTTATAAACTCTTTCCTTGAATCAGGCCACGTTAAAACTCCCCTTGGGGTGTTCCTTACTACAGGACATCCCAATTCCTCACTGGTCACAGAAGTTTCAATAGTAAACTCTTTTAATTTAATCTTGTTGCAATTTGTGTGGCTACCCAGATTAATCAACAGAGCATATTTTGTGAAACTATTGTATGAAGAAAGTAGAATCTCTCAAAATAGAGAGGAAGTCGATGTAGCTATACGTCGGACTACCTTCGGCTCGATTGGCTTTGTGGCGACCAGGGATAGTTTTACTGCATTGTCTATTTTTTGTAAAAATCATGATGTTAAATAGGCCTTAAATCTTTAAAAGCCTTCCTTGTACAGTACGAATAAATAAAAAAAAATGTTTTCCCATTCCCATCATCGTGGTCACTGACCTTTTGTTGGTGCAACCACTATTCTTTTCACGGATCTCCCCCGGTGGCAGCTCTTTCATAGAAGTATGACTTTGTCTTATTTTCTTACGCGTACACGATCGCATTGTAAGGGGACGTAATTCGTTCCTAAAGACATTTTGGGAGAAATGGGAATAAAATGAATCCGTATATTATTTAAACTCCTTACCAAAATTCAATTAACTATGATAAAAATGTTCATTAAAGAAAATCCGAACAATGTGAGAATTTCAAAACAAACCTCATTTGATTACATAATTTAATCCCATTTACGTTTTTCAAAACGAGTTTTAATTTTTGTTTCAAACTCTAAAAATTGTGAGGATATTTTAATATAGTAGACTCGCTATTATCCGGAGTCGCATTAACCGGGTTACTGATTAACAAAAAAATCATTGTTTGTTTCTTTCGACTATGATACATAATGCAAAATATACAAGAAAATTAAACTGGTGAAATCGCAAGCAAGCCATTGACCAAAAATCCGGCTGGCTGCTTACCTTTGAAGAAAACAAAAGGGCGCCTCACGACAAATTTTCAATCTGAATAAAGCATGTATTGCGATTGATTTATTATTGACTACTAGTATTTTTTACCCTCAATTTTAAATAATCGTGTCACAAGGAAATGAGCACTTGTATACACGTTTTTTTTTTTAATATTCTTTGATGAATTTTCATGTCGAAGTTACATCTCCCTATTTCAAGCTAAGCAAGATAATTTTAAGTTTTGTTTTTATTTTTTCCCTACGTTCTCGGATAATCGAGAGTCTACTGTAATTTAAAATTTGAATACTCAAATATCTACAATAAAAATGATGTGATTATCTCCCTTCTCTTTCCTTTTTCCTCATCACCGTAAACAAATACCTTCAATAAGTATTTGAATTCAATTTTTCGTTTCATTTTCTTCGATTTACCTCAATTCGATAAGCTCGGATTTTAATAAACGCTTTAACGGCCTGGAAAGCCTTCTATTACGTGAAAGATACATAAATAATTCACTTGAGGCAGTACTGTATGTAAGCACACAATTGAAAAAAGTACCTCCGAAATATCCAGTTGGTTTGTGAATAATTTAACTGCGGGGTTGTAACCTTGCGAATCGGAAAACGTGACCCCGCAACCAGAAAACAACCTCGAGAAGAAATTCCCAAACACGATTCTACGTAACACTAGTTCCCTGGGGATAAATTAAATCTAGATGGATAAATCTGTGCATACGAATGTGAATAATAATTGAGTTATATTATTATAACTCAAATACGGTTTCTCTAATTCTCTTTCTGCCTTCTTCAAACTTGAAAACTAGATTTCTTTAATAATTATTCATGTTTGTAGTGGAAAATGGTAGACTTGCCAAACATCTCGAATATTGTTTATCAGTTCAAAACTTTTTTGCATTGGGCTAAGAAGTTTGACTTGATCAAGATCATATGAGATGTGATTAGGCCTTCGAATATTAATTCTTTTTTTTTTCGACAGGAACATTGTTGAAATTCGTGTTTATAGCTGTAATTAATAAAAACAGCGTTTTTTTAGATTGTTCAAAGCTGTTATTGGTATAAAAACTTAAAGGCTTTTAATTTAAAAGTTTCTTCTTAAAACTTTAAGTGGAAAAACAGTGCTTATACTAATAAGTTTAAGTAGCAAAAAAGTTACACTAATTTAAACTTTCTTCGACAAAAAAACGATGTATTTGTTCTTAACTGTTCACAACAAATTTTATGTGATACGTATTAGATTTTTTAAAGTGTTAAATTAATTTCATGCTTGATCTCCGTGGTCTGCTTTGTAAGACATGTGTCTTCCAACTCAGAGGGTGCGGGTTTGAATCTCATTGATACCCGTTTTTTTTCTTACAAAAAATTATTCCAGTCTGGTTTTCATTTACGGTTTCTGTAGCATACTTTTGCTGGTTGGAAGAGATTGGAGTATGATAATAAATCCGCTGGGTTATACTGGGTATAAAAAAGGAATATAATATTGTACAATACAATGCTTAGTTATGTTCAAATTAATATGAGTGTTAAAAAAATCCGTTGTATGTGTTCCAATTGGAGTTATAACTAGTGGAAGAATAAATTGATGTAGACAGTAGTCCCCTCTTATATGCGGTTTCGCTTTCCACGGCTTTCGTTACCTACGGTCAACTGTTGTTCGAAAATATGAAATGAAAAATTCCAACGTTACGTCTGAAAGTCAACCGAAGCTTAACACTACGTCACTATGCCTACGTCATTTCACTTCATCTATCATATCATGGGAGAGACCACATTCATATAACTTTTATTACAGTATATTGATATAATTACAATTTTTTTACTATTACTTGAGGCTGTTAATCTTTTACTGTGACTAATTTATAAATTAAGCTATATCATATGTGTATAAGAAAAAAAACTAGTTTTGTATATATGTTATGTATAGGGTTTGGAACTATCCGCGGACACATGCAACCACTGGAAGTCGTAGAACATATCCCGCGGATAAGAAGGGACTGCAGAATGTTCAAAAGAGCCCCTCGGGCTTTGGCCGCCAGAATCAGGCAGTCTGTGTATGAAAAGAAAGGATATTTCTCGTTTTATGGTACCCTGTAGGAACTCGACTATTTCTCTTGAACAAATTCCATTATTCTATTGGAAAGATTTCATTGTACACTGGTAAAAAATAAATACATGAATATAACAATTAACCGAACGTAGTTTTGGTATATCCTGGTCATGATCGAAGAAAAAGCATTATTTTTTTGGAAGTTGTGATATGACACGCTCTGCAATGAATAGTTTTTCTATTGAAATCTACCTAAAAAACTCAAACCACATTTAACCGGCTTAGAGAAGTTTAACCTATAGTACTTTGTATGAACTTTTATAAATGGAACATTTTTTTAAATTTAAATAGACCACTTAACTAACTTAATCTTTAGGTATGATGCAAATATTCCAATTAAATTATCGCTGAAGCCAAGGTTATACATTTTCTTAAGCAATATATCGTGATCAACTTTGTATAAAGCTTTCTGAAAGTCTGTATATGGTATATTACGTCCGTTTGGGAAAGTTCGTCTAAATTTGACGCGATGCTGAGTTTGCTGTGTGAGAGAGAAAAGGTTAGTAACAGTCGATCATTTTGGCAAAAAGTCATGCTGGTTTCCAATAAATCTTGATCATACTTGGTGGCTCAATTGGTTGCACAGTACAATTTCGAAAAATTTTGGAAGCATAGAGAGAACAGCTACAGGTCTATAATTATGAAAGTCGAACGGGTCTCCCAATATGATGAATAACCACTCGGTGACGCGCAATTTAGAGATATAGAACAAATTTAGTGACACAGTAGATTTATTTTAGGCACCGTCGAGCAGTATAAGAAGAATTATATTTAGTATCCTTCCATATAAATTTATCAGACCCAAGTTATGTAACAGGAGAAATCTGTGAAATAAAGATTAAAAAATAAACCCCTTCAGCATTTCACAAGCATGAATTACTCGTAATATGAAATTCAAAACAATATTTAATTAAGAATTTCCAAATCATATTTAATTATTATTCCTGACATGGAAATGGCGTGATTGTGTGTATGGATATAACGTGAAATAATTAAAATTACGTGTTATTTATTTTTGACATGAATGTCATTAGATTTGAGTTCCGTATTACTCAATACTAAAATATATTTTTTAAATCGTAGCCACGTTGGTATAATGCCTGTCTTCCAGCTCACAGGTTGGGAATTCGATTCCCGTTAGAATCGAATTCCCAACCTATGGATTTAAAAAAAAAGTGTACAAGTATGGATTTCTCTTAAAACCTTTTTAACGTCTTTCTGGTTGGTAGGAAAGATTACCAAATGACAATTTACCCGCCAAGTTTAACTGTATACAACGAAATTGTTAGTGGTTCTCGACATAATTTTTTTAGTCGCCTATTTTTTAAATAAAAAATCTCAGTTTTTCTTAGTTAAGACATACGTTTTTTGTATGCCTGGACATATGCCAGGACATAAATTTCCTGAGTCTATAAAATTTAACACTCTGATTAAAATAATTTAATAAACATTTTTTAAATCTTCGCATTCCACATGTCTTACTGCTGTCAGCTATGGTAGATTTTTGGGTTTTGGATTAGTTCAAGGTAGAAAAAAGATTTATTGCAAAAACTCTCCTATAACATGCGTACGTACATACTATCACGCTATGCTCCTTTTACGGTGACCACAGAAACAGTCTTTGCTTAATCAACACTCACACATATCATTATACATGCTCTTCTACTTGCATTTCTTATTTTTCCATCAGTCTAATTTTTATCCAAGTAATCTTATATTTGTTTTGTAAGTCTTTCAGAACTCATTCTCTCGATACTCAAATATACTAATAATACTCAACTCTAACAAATAGTTGCCCCAAATCCGGTCATCGCTTACTCTATCATACAATTTAATATCAGATATTCTTTCCAAATCAAGCATTTATACTGCATTTATTACTCTTCATTAATGTCCAGGCTTTACTTCCACACATAAAGGTGAACACCGACACTAATCTATATACTTTAATTTTGAAAATTTTGCGATTTTTTACGAGTAATTGGTAAATACAGTTCTAAATTCACCGTTGACCTTGTTTACTGCTGCAACACGCGTTTCAATATCTTTATCTTACTATCTTTCAAAATCATGCTACCCTGACAACAAAATTCTTGCTATAAACTGTCTACTTGTTTATATTTTCTGTCTTCATGAAAAAAAATTAATGACATATATTTTTCATAGGAAATAAAATAAATTCTGTTACACGGCTTCATCCCCTCTCGGCAATCCAATACCCTGGCAAACGCCATAGCAATTTGTTGGGAAATCACGTAAGCAATATGTGGTAACTAGGAGGCCTACTCTGATATGGGGAGACATATGAGGGTGGATATACGAGGCTTTGGGTGGACAGTGCAACAAGTCGAGATGAAATCTCCTGAATGTTGATTAAACGAGATTCTTTTTTTTTAAAGAAAAAAAACTACATCTTAACTAATGTTATTTCTCCTTCATCGTGTATTTAATCCTGAGTGTTGCGGTCCTCTGCTATTCACGGAACTTGATTCATCACCTGTATACAACTTTTCCAATTCTGGGTCATGTTCAATGCACCATTAAAGAAGTAATTTGAAAAATCAACCACAGCTGACAACAGATTACAATGAAAATTATTTTAACAAACGTATTGTACAAACGATATGTTGAGTAAGATGTAAAAGAACACACTGAGATGGTTTGGGCATGTAGAACAAATGAAATTAGATTAACTAACAAAACAAATATATAGTGTAAATGTGAGTGGAAGGCGTGTGAAAGGAAGGTCAATGAAAGTATGGTTGGATCATGTGAATGATATTCTGAAATGAGAAAATCTAGAAAGTCCAAAATATCGTAGAAGTGGTATGAGAAGGTACATGGATGTGAAGGAGGCTAATGATGCGTGTCGAGAAAGATTCTCTGTACCTATTTCAACAGAGAGATGACGTGATGACATGTATTAAAGATGGATTCAATACCCAATCCTAAAAATATACTTTTTAAGTTTTTAGCGAATGTCCTTGACGACGCGATGATGATTTTGATTGTTTGGTATTTAAATAAAATACGTCAATTAGCAATGCGGAAGCAGAGAGTGAATGAATCGATGAATAATAAATAGTGATTAATGATCAATGATGCTTTATTTATCGGTAAGTAGGTATTTATACATTTCAGAACGGGGCGCGTGAGTGCGCCCGCAATATATTTTTATCTCACTCCTGTGCGTGCAGAGATGGTCGATTGAAATATTGCAGATGTAGCGAATAATATTGTGGGTAGATAATTTGTTGGCGAAAACGGCGAGACAGCGTGATGCGTTCTCTTTCTACTGTGGACTGTATCGTAAATAGTATTCGTGGGTAAACAATATCGATGTTTTGGTATGCGACCTTTGGACATATCCGAAGGTCGTTTCGTCGGTCGTTGACCGTGCGTGTTGACAATATTCAGGGACGACCGTAGTTCCTACAAGTTCATTAGAAAGGTTAAATGCGACATTGTTAATAAATATCCATTGACCAGTGCGATAAATTTTACATTACTCCAGGCAATTTAACAAAGAATGTCTTTTATTTAGTCCGTCTTTCTTATAGGACACATTTCTCTTGATCGCTTTCCTTCACTATTCTCGTGATCACCAGTTTCTCAATATTCTCATTATTTTTTCTGGTTAACTTGTACAATTATTTTCCTGTATGTTATCGAAAGTCTGTTATTAATATCTAATTCTTAAACAATATAGACGTTGGTGCGCCTTGCGGTCCATGGGATACGGAATATCCACCTTCAACACCACATCTCGAAGGCATATATTATGTTTCTTTCTTTCTTTCACATATTCCACTCCTTGCAGTGCTATAAAAAATACAATAAATATTAATAAAGGCAGTGAATATTATATATGGAATTTTCCCCCATGTGTGTGTAGTTCATTAATACATTCATATGAATTAATGAACTACACACACATAGGGGTGTGTAGTTCATTAATACATTCATATGAATTAATGAACTACACACACATAGGGGTGTGTAGTTCATTAATTTATTCATATGAATTAGTGAACTACACACTCTTCAACTTATTCGAATTTGTAATTCGGACATATTGAAAATCGTGACCGGAACATAATACTGTTTTCGGGCCTATTAATCGATTCTTTGGGTTAAAACCGCTGGAGCATCGCACGTGTTAATACTATCAGCCCGCACGTAAAGAGACAACACTCGCACACGTTTCACGCGTGCGACTATTAGCCAGACGATATTTTTTCTAGACTATTGTTTTTTTTTAATTACCCATAGAAATCGAACCCGGAACCCCCAAATGGAAGTCAAACGTCATACTTAATAGGCCGTCGTTGAGTGTGATCATGAAGAGAATTATTTTTTCTCCTGTTCACTATATAATTTTCCTTCAACCTTTAAAAGGCAATGTAAAATAATTTACCCCACAAACCTTCCTTGCCTCATAAGCCTCTTTAAAGCTTCTGTCGTAAATTTTCTTCTAAAGTCCATCAATAATAATAATACTTTAAATCGGTTATTCATTTTCATACACTATAGCCGCACAAAAATAAATTAAAAAGCTTATTCAATGTTACTCGACTATGTTTATGCCCGTTTAGCCCGTTGAAAATAATTCTGAGACATATTAATTTTCGTTTCGGCATTCCGTGTGGCATGCTTGACTTACAACCTCTTATTGAAATACATCTACCTTCTTAAACTCTTTGAAAGAAGGATTATATTCGATAAGCTGTTTCTTTATAAGGTTATTCACAATATTGTTGATAGTCCCAATATATTGGCTCACGTTGGTTGCCACACCCTTTCTAGAAACATATGGAACCTTTTACAATTCAAATCTGTCAATAGTAATCTACTATCGACAGTTATACATTTTAATTATGCGATTGTGAGATTACAACAATTGGGTAATGTGTCTGGTTCGGTGAATATTTTTAATGTACCACTTAGGTCCAAAAATATCCGACCTGAAGAAGATAGGACGTGTACGTATATATATATTATATATATATATATATATATATATATATATATATAATATATATATATATATATATATATATATATATAT
>CATKWJ010000654.1:0-21594 GCA_949825065.1 Odontocerum albicorne | reverse complement strand
GAGATTAAGAGATAAAGAGAAAAAAAGTATTTTCTGTGAAAACCCCTCTAGTTTTATTTGTCCTTAATCTGAATTCGAAACAGAAAACTAGGGAATATATATTTTGAATAATTGATTCTGCTTGGTTAGTTCATATAAACCAAATTTTTCCCTTAATCTAGTACAAGTATGTTAATTATCTTGATGGTAACGATAATTTTTGTATTGACTTCAGAGCCCTCAAAATGTTTGTGTTCAGTTTATCAATAACTTAAGGAAATATTATTCTTTCGTATCCAAATGTGTTCAACACTAGTGGTTTTAAATAAAACAGCGAAGAAATTTCCACGATCTTTCAGTCCTCTTGGGAACGTTGAACAATACAAACAGTATCTTCTTGAAAAATCCAACTTTGTTTGACAGTCCTTTTGATCTGGTAATGAAAGTAACCTTTGTTTTCCAATTAATGTTATACGTCACCCATTTTTTTAAATCAACTTGTTTTAACTTGTACACAATCTATCTGAGTCGTTCAAATGTGGTCCTTCAGTAATATTAAATAAGAATCTAAGTATTATTTAATCTCGAAATGCTTCTCGGATGAATGCAGTTAATTTTGAAACAAGGAAAACTAAAAAGCAAAATAAATCGTAGGAGCTGAATGAGAACGTGTTTGGATGTGGAACAGGCGAAATATTTGTATCAAAATAGGAAAGTCTGGTATCTGTTCTCTCTGACTACCTCAACAAGGAAGCGGCGTAATGTTATGTACGAGTATGTATGTTTTCGTCCTTAACTCATATGCAATACCCATCCACACCCCTATTTTCTTGAGATTAAAAAAAATATTAACCAGCTGATACTTAATCATTCCCAACACTTACGCTTAAGATAAAATCATGCACATATCGATAATAATCACGTATGAAAACAAAAGTTGGTTGCTGGAAAAAAAAAACATTGAATCAATGAGTTTGTTAGCTTTATTTACATGAAAGTATTAAGTAAATAAATGAAGAATATTATCTTGTTTATTACTTTGAAAGTATTATGTTCAAAAACATGATTCTCAAATGCTTAGTTATAAGAATATTTAACGATAAATTATAAAAAAAACTATTCCACTAATTACAATAATCTCCACTATGTGTGTTTCTACCTCTTATTCCGAGGCTTTCTTCAGGAATAATGATCTCGGTTTATTACGAAAACAGTGTTTAGGTTAGACTGGTGTACACATACGTGTGTGTAGTCTATTAAACCAAAGGAAAAATATTTCAGAGGGATGAAATATTTTGCATTTTTTTCTTTATTTATCACTTTTTTGTTTTTGCGTAGAGATACTGTTTTTTATTTATGGAATAAGTCTAATGTTTCTAAATTCATTGTTTTATATCATATAACTTTTGTAACGTAAGTAAAGCCTCAACTTTATTATCTTTGAAATTATAATTTCTCTCTGGAATATGTTTGCTTAAATCTGATACAACAAACACCCAAACATGCTAGATGTGTGCGATTGTTGTTGCCTATCCACGTGCGATAGTATTTCCAATACGTACGTTGGTGAACTGTTAGTTACAAACACACTCCAGTGGTTTTTAACCTCAAGTCTCGATTATTAGGGTAGAAGATTATATCGTCTTCCTGTCAGTGTGTTGAACATATTTGCATCACTTATTCGGTGCATCGCTCATACGAATGAATAAATAACAATGACAAACACTTACAACACTGGCACGAATGTTAAATCTAGCACGTGAGCTATACTCGTAAGTCTAGTGCGTATGTGCATTGTTATCTGACAAATTCTTTTACCAGACTGGGACCTTGTATTATTTTTTTCCGGGTGTAATCAGGAATAGAACTAAAAATCCCCGGGTTGAAGACATACATTTTACCAACTTTGCCACAGAAGACGTCATGTATGGGATTGGAATTTGGATGCAAAAAATAAATTAAAGGAGCCAAGTAAATGCTTGAAAGCTAGAAATAGACGCCAAATTCACATACTGTCTCTATTGTATAATATCTTTAACTGTCCCGCCGCCCCCTCTTATCTCGCCGAAAATTTTCAGCGTCTTTCCAATCATGAATTAGCGCTACGCTCAAACAGAGATTGTCTATAGGCCTTTCCAGTTCACCTCTCCTCTTTTTTTACGTCGTCCTTTACTGTCCATGCAGTGAGACTCTGGAATCAGTTACAAACCAATATAAGACTCGCTCCGTCCCTTGGCATGCTTTAAGAAGCGACTGAATTTTTTTTAATTTCTAGTCAGTAAAATGACGTGCTTCATTCTCGATTTTTCTTTTCCTTTCCTCTCCACCATCCCTTCCTTTTCTTTTGATTGATGATATCTCACTTTATATAAAAAATAATGTTCGGGTGATTGTCCGTCTTTGTGGGGCTCGTGGGCTCACGTATGTGTTTATGGATTTTGTGGTGATGGATAGTAATTTAAATAATTTATGCAACCATGTAACTTGCTTCATTTAATTTTGTCTGGTTGGTTGGAAGAGATTGCCACCTGGCAATAAGCCCGCCATATTGTACTTGCAATAAAAGTGTTAAATAAATAAATGAATGCGATGGAATTGCGTGCATTGAATTAGTCTGATACTCTGCCCTTTCTGCCTACAGGAAAACGGTGTGATGTAACGAATGTGGTAGATGACGACCAAAAAAAATGAAGTTGGACCAAGTGAATAAAATTTTGATAGATGGAAATGCCATGATGGTATGAATGGATGCAATTACAATCAGCGACTAAAATACATAATTAGTTAAAAAGAGATTTAAGGGTACATCTGTTATTTCCAAAATAAATTATATAGTCCTTGTGTAAGTATTGTATAAAATTGCAGTTTCATTACATACAGTACAATTTAGCAGTTTTTTTGCATTAAGTCAATCTCTTCTAATCCACCAAAGAGATGTAAAGTGGACTTGAGTGAAAAACCAAACTGGATCCCTTTTTGAAAAATGTTGTTAACAACGTGAATCGAATCCGCTATCTCCGGGCTGAAAGATAAACATTTTACCATCTACACCACGGAGGCTCTCACTTTAGGTATATATTTTAAATATAATAATAATTTTTAGTTTGATAAGCGTTTTAATTTTAAATAACGATTTTTTTCATTTTGAAACTTAACGGTCTAACGGTCAGCATTTACGCTAAGCAAGAGGGCTCCCCAGGTTTGATTTCTAGGGGGTTTACATCCGGACTGGGTTTATTTTAAAGACCATTTTACATTCGGATTTTATAATCTAAATGGAACTCTAGCGGCATGGAAGTATTTCAATCTTGAATATTTCGTTAATAGGTTCAGCTAGTCAAAAAGCGTTCTTGAGGTGGTCGTTATGGCCGAGGTGGTCGTTAAGAAAATCTGTCATTTTTACCTACCCCGACGATGAAAGTACTTATGTTTGTAAAAAAATGTGTTATTTTGAAAGTTAAACATTTGTCAATTCATGTTTTATTTTATTTGTTTTACATCGACATAAAAAAAAGCAATTCAAATCATATTCTTACTTAAAACAAATAACCCAACTTCAGTATAAAACTTGTGTAAAAATGATTTACGTCCTGAATAAAAGTGAATGAATGATGGAAATAAAAAAAAAACTTTGACATTTGACAGTTCGATGTCGTCAGCATAACTTTATTGTGGCCATAAAACGCATAACTTATTGTGAATTCAGTCCAATAGCTGTTTCCTTTAACTTTTATTTTAAATTTTATTGTAGTACAAACTAGAACGATTTTATGGCTATTTCATTTCCCAAAATATTTTGTTGTTTTATTAACTTCGAATAAAACGCTCACCTATTTATTATACTTATTACGTTCGTCGTAAAATTTTGTAAATTTCGAAATTTTACTTGTTTAATATTCTGAACGCTTACGAGTTGTACTGGGAACTATATTATTGTTATATTATTTGAGACTTAATAAAATTCATGAATAAATTATTCAAAATAAGAATAATTTTAGGATAAAATGTTTTTGGTTTGGAAACAAGTGAAATGTTTAAACATAAACTTGAAATTCAATTGTTTTTGGTTTTAGAAGAATTGAAATATTTAAGAATAAATATTAGTAAACAAATCATGTGGATATAATGTTTTTGGCTAGAAAAAAAATGTAAAGATGAAGTTTAGTTGAAAAATATGTGGATTGAATGTTTGAAAACAATTTAAATGTGTAAGTATAAACTTAACACACAAATATATGACTAAAATGTTTTTTGGTTTGAAAAAACATGGAATATGTAGGCATAAACATTATATAAAAATATGGCTGATTTTTTAAATTTTGAAAGCAATTGAAATGTGTAAGCATCAACTCTAGATAGAAAATATGAAGATAGGATGTTTTTTGTGAGGAAAAACTTGAAATGTGTAAGGATAAACTACGTTTTTGTTTTTCGAAACATTTGAAATATGTAAGCATAAACATTACATTAAAAAATGCGGATTTTTTTATTTATAACAAGCAATTGAAATGTACTCGTATAAGCATCTACTCTAGATAAAAAATATGAAGACGTGATGTTTTTTGTTTGGAAACAATAGAAATGTGTAAGGATAAACTTTAGATAATAAAATTAGCATATTTACGTTTTTGTTTTTCGAAACATTAGAAATATGTAAGCATGAACATTGCATAAAATTTAACGTTTTTTTTTATTTAAAAGCAATCAAAATGTGTAAGCATGTATCAACTCTAGATAAAAAAATATGAAGATATGATGTTTTTTGTTTGGAAACAATTGAAATATGTTATAAAAGGATAAACTTTAGATAAAAAAATGAACATAAATGGTTTTGTTTTTCGAAACATTTGAAATGTATAAGCATACATTTAAGATAAAAAATATGTGCATAAATTGAACATTAGACATGTGCAAGCATAAACTTTAGATGAAAAATATGGGCATATTTTTTTTTTGTTTGAAAACATTTGGAAGGTGTAAGCATAAACTTTATATAACAAAAAATATGTGTATAAAATGTTTTGTGGTTTGGAAACATTTGGAATGTGTAAGCATAAACTTTATATAACAAAAAATATGTGAATAAAATATTTTGTGGTTTGGAAACATTTGGAATGTGTAAGCTTAAACTCTAGATGAAAAATATGAAGACATGATGTTTTTTGTTTGGAAACAATTGATATGTGTAAGGATAAACTTTAGATAATAGAATGAACACATTTACGTTTTTGTTTTTCGAAACATTTGAATATAAACATTACTTACTGGAAAACTTATTAATATTTAGTAATTTATTCCAATCTACTAGAAATATGTTAAAGAGGCCTTAAGTGAAAACTCGACTGGACCTCCATTTGAACGAAATTGGATACCAACGAGAATCGAACTCGCAGCCCCCGGGTCGGATGTTAAGTGTCTTACCAACTAGGCCCGAGAGTTTGCCACACTCTTTTATTATAAATAATTTTCAATTATCATTTTTTCAGAATTTGATTGCCATATGTTTACAATATCTTTGTTGGAAGGGCCTTAACTCTTATGAAAGGGACTATCGGATGTTGACATAATTCATCTAAGATTGGGAGTGTTAAAAAGCACTCATCAACGTATTTAAGTGACTTTGAATAGATGTGGGTATGTATGCGTATACATGTGTGTAACTGTATGTATATAAATAAATAAAAATTTGTATTAAATGTTAACATTTTTTGTATTTTTCAATGCCATTGGGCTAAGCCTGTACGAGTATTAAGAAAATAAATAAATAAATACAAAATCTTCTCAAATTTATCTCCTATACTTGTATGGATCATTTTTAAAAATTTTCTACTTGCCGATATTGTCATTGATCCATTATTCATCTTAAGTACTACATATCTTTTCATTTTGCATTATTTCATAATGTTATCATATCTTATTCCTAATGCTTTATTTTTCCACACATTTTTTTAACCTGGCGAGTTTATTGCCATGTGGCAATCTCTTCCAACCAACCAGAAAGATGTTTTAATAGGCCCTAAGTGTTAACTAGACTGGAATCCTATTTAAAAACATCTGGGTTCCAGCCTCCGGATCGGCAGAGAAGTGTTTTACCACCAGGCCACGGAGGTCGTCTACACAACACATTCTACACAACACTTTTATTTCCACCAAATAAATCTTACTTTAATCCCTTTTCATCATTTGCCTTTTCATGTAATTTCAGGGTTTTAAAATTATCAAAATTAACAAATAAATGTATCTTTGTTTTACTTCTTTTGCAAAGTTTAAACACAAACCACCCTCTTTGTAGGATAGAATACCTCGTTAACTAGTCGAAATGACTAAAAAAATTCAAACAACCCTCTTGCTTATCATCATTAAAATGCTTTAATTTATATAGTAAACAATCTGTTTTAACCAGGAGAAGTCTTAAAAATGTTGTCACGGAAACGAAATTTTCTTAAAGGTGAAAAATATTTAATATAAAATGTTTAAAGATACATAAATCTATCGATGTTTTTTCGATAAAACAACCCCTGTAGTACTCGTACTTTACACGGACTGATATGCAATGTTTTCTCAATTTGTTTGTGAATTTCTCGTTTACCTCTTCGGTTTCATCCACTTTTTACGAGTTATTAAGGGATAAGGCGATATTTTAAACTGGGGGCTAGAGACACAGCCATCTATTTACGTTTGGGGGGAGTAATTGTGTTGTCAAACTACAATAACTTGGGAGGAATCTGCCTAATGTTTCTTGCGGGGACCTGCTAAGAGGGGAAGGAAGACCGATTCGTGCCTAAGGGAAGAGGGAGATTTTATAAGGAATGAAAGTGAGGGTGAAATTTTAAGCTCGATTTGCATATCATGTATCAAATTCACCGTTGATCGAAAATTTTACTTTAGATTTTTCTTTTTTATTAATTTATTGCAGAATACATAGGTAAATTTACCATACAAAACTTATATTAACACAAATTAATAAAAGCTTACCTAAACATTCGACTCCCATTACAAGTATATAACTATAATGTATCTTTTATAAGTTTAACCAGAAAAAATAATTTTAAAATATAAAAAAACTAAATAAATTTACCAAAAAAAAAAAAACAAATAGCTAAGATAAAAAAATATATTACACTTTCACTATACATAGTACAACCTGGTGGGTTACTGACGTATAGTAATCTCTTCCAAGCAACCGAAAATATGTTATTAAGGCTTTAAATGAAAATCAGATAATAAGCCTTTTAAAAAAAATATAGTGAGCGGGAATTTAATCAGCAACACCCAAATTGTAAGACAGGAATCTTACAAAGTAGGTCACGAAAGTCGGATCTCCTGTAGAGAATTATACTGGACTAAAGATCGAAAAATTAAAATACAACAAATGTGAATTATCGTTTTATCTTTAGCGAAGCCTTAAAAATATCCTCGTATTGATCCTGATGTTCTCGTTAAATATACTCGTATTGATCCTGATGTTCCACTTTTTATCTTCTCGAGGTGTGAGGTCTCCTATCGTAAGTTGGTCATCATCTTTACGATCTTAATCTTGTTTACTGCGGTTTATGATTATTATGATCCTGATGTCCTACTTTTTCTCTTCTCGGGGTGTGAGGTCTCCTATCGTAAGTTGGTCATCATCTTTACGATCTTAATCTTGTTTACTGCGGTTTATGATTATTATGATCCTGATGTCCTACTTTTTCTCTTCTCGGGGTGTGAGGTCTCCTATCGTAAGTTGGTCATCATCTTTACGATCTTAATCTTGTTTACTGCGGTTTATGATTATTATGATCCTGATGTCCTACTTTTTCTCTTCTCGGGGTGTGAGGTCTCCTATCGTAAGTTGGTCATCATCTTTACGATCTTAATCTTATTTACTGCGGTTTATGATTATTATGATCCTGATGTTCCACTTTTTATCTTCTCGAGGTGTGAGGTCTCCTATCGTAAGTTGGTCATCATCTTTACGATCTTAATCTTGTTTACTGCGGTTTATGATTATTATGATCCTGATGTCCTACTTTTTCTCTTCTCGAGGTGTGAGGTATCCTATCGTAAGTTGGTCATCATCTTTACGATCTTAATCTTGTTTACTGCGGTTTATGATTATTATGATCCTGATGTCCTACTTTTTCTCTTCTCGGGGTGTGAGGTCTCCTATCGTAAGTTGGTCATCATCTTTACGATCTTAATCTTGTTTACTGCGGTTTATGATTATTATGATCCTGATGTTCCACTTTTTATCTTCTCGAGGTGTGAGGTCTCCTATCGTAAGTTGGTCATCATCTTTACGATCTTAATCTTGTTTACTGCGGTTTATGATTATTATGATCCTGATGTTCCACTTTTTATCTTCTCGAGGTGTGAGGTCTCCTATCGTAAGTTGGTCATCATCTTTACGATCTTAATCTTGTTTACTGCGTTTTATGATTATTATGATCCTGATGTTCCACTTTTTATCTTCTCGAGGTGTGAGGTGTCCTATCGTAAGTTGGTCATCATCTTTACGATCTTAATCTTGTTTACTGCGGTTTATGATTATTATGATCCTGATGTTCCACTTTTTATCTTCTCGAGGTGTGAGGTCTCCTATCGTAAGTTGGTCATCATCTTTACGATCTTAATCTTGTTTACTGCGTTTTATGATTATTATGATCCTGATGTTCCACTTTTTATCTTCTCGAGGTGTGAGGTGTCCTATCGTAAGTTGGTCATCATCTTTACGATCTTAATCTTGTTTACTGCGGTTTATGATTATTATGATCCTGATGTTCCACTTTTTCGCTTCTCGAGGTGTGAGGTCTCCTATCATAAGTTGGTCATCCTCTTTAAGATCTTAATCTTGTTTTCTGCGGTTTATGATTATAATTTTTTGTAATTATAAGTAAAGTCTTACACTTATATCTAAGAATCCGTGCTTCAGAAGTTTTTTTAAGGTCATTGAGTTTTGTTTTTGTTACCTTATTCTTTAATTAAAAATTACAAGAATTATTTAATTTATAAAACAAGACAAGTCAATTAAATTATACAGAATTAAAGAGTAAATAATATTTTTTTTCAATAAAGTATGCACTGGAAATAGGGTAAACTTTGTGAACTATAACTGTGCACGGTAAAACATTCTATAATTTATAATGTCCTCATTTATAAATTTAACTTGCAAAATAATTTTTTTTGCCAAAATTTGTTAAAAAATGATACAAATACAGAGGTCCATAATTATTTGTCGAGAAATTGCGATGACTTTCGATTTCTGAAAACTAGAATTACACAAGTTCAAAATAACTAGTAATACGATTTTTTTCATCAAAATACCAGAGTATTTAAAATAACGGAGTATTTAAAATGCCAGAGTATTTAAAATACAAGAGTATTTAAAATCCCGAGGGCATCTGGACTTTTTTTGTGTTTAAAAAGAGGTTTAAGTATTGTTAAAATTAACAAATTTGTAAATGTAAATTCTTAAATAAAATGATGGACGTAAGTTAACAAGATTTAAACAAGTTTATTATTATTTTTGAACTAATAAATAAACTAACCAACATCACGTTCTAAGATACATTACTTTATTTCCATAAAGCAAAATAAAAAAAATAACATTATTTCGCTGAGATATTTTACTATGGACGAGTGAAGCAATGCCCATATATTATATTACAAATTCTCATTAATATTAACATTTGCCCTGAGCTTGTGGTGTATTTTTCTTCAAAAAGTTTAAATACACGTAAACAACATTACTTGTAAATATGCAAAACTCCAACAATGCTAATTTGTGTTTCAAACTTACATTTGATTAAGAAAAAATAATTCTTGCAGCGGAACGGTCAGTCATTAAAATAATCTAAACTTGGACATTACTTTTAATGAAAGTTTCAACGATACACATAACAAGGACACACATAACTACGACACATATAACAAGGAAACACATAACAAGGACACACATAACAAGGGCACACATAACAACGACACGCATAACTAGGACACACATAACAAGGAAAATATACATTTTATTAAGTTATTAATTTAGTTAACAACTTTTTTTATCAGTATTCTATTTTCCTTTAGTGTATTTGTTTTAGGGGTTTCAGACATAAGTTCTGTTAAATACCAATGTTAAATTCAGTTTTATTAACTTCTGTTTTGTGTTATATTAAAAAAAGTTTTTTTTAAACTCAATTAAGTTTGTTCATTTCCAAGAGAGAGAGAGTTAAAAAAAGTCCAGCTTAAATCTAATCTAATTAAGGTTTTAACTTATTATTCTGAAGATATTTTTATTTATCTAAAAGCAACATAATATGTTAAAAATAAGGAAAAATATGTGTTCAGTATATGAACGTGTACATTGAAATGCGTTAATGAAGTATATAATGTTGTTATTTTTTTGCGGCTCTGGGCTTTCTGAGTCCTAGTCTGTTGTGTACAACAGTATGTAACTTAAAATTATACAACTTATGTTAGTATTTTGATATTTACATTTTTCTTGTTATATCTTGTATTTCTATATTTATTTGCACCCTGATTTTAATGGTATTTTAAAAAAATTGTTTCAAGTCGAAATCAACAATTAATAGATGAATAATTGAATATATTATATAAGTAAATAAAATTTTAAGTAATTAAAATAATGTTGTTAGAATAAATCTGTACTATTTAAATTTATTCCGTTACCATTACTGAATTTTATAAGTCACAACATGTGGATCTTTCTTTGGATTTCCGATAATTCGTAAGCGCTCCAGCAGATGGCCTTGCCGAAGATTTAACTACTGACGAGTATATTCGAGAAAACTGATGAATACGCCTCTAACAGACAGGAATTTATATCTATGTAGGAATCTCTATTGAGCTATACGTTTACACTCATCCAGCAAGGACCGGTTTAAAATGTTCCGAGGGAAACGGGAACGCCTCCCAGGGAACGGGGATCGTGATGTTTGGAGGTGATAAGAGTAATGTCTCCAAGACACTCAATTATCTGTCGTTGTTGGTGTAAACGAAATAGTGTTGTCGAAATTGTATCAAATGAACTGAAGCGTGGAAGTCTTGGTATGTTTCACGAATTATTTTATTAATGTTGACAGTTGATTTGACAGCGATTATTGATTACACTGGAAATTCATATTTTGTTTCTTGATTTATTAAAACACAAGATAAAATCAAGAACAGATCCGAGATATGGTATTAGACAAGACTGCCGAGTGTTTCATTGGCGGAACATCGAACATAAATGCTTTTTTAGGAACGGTTGTTACTTAAAGGAGAGATGGTGAGGATGATTGTTGATAAATAAAAACTCGTCGAAATCGGAATGTGTAAAGAGGAATTTTATTAACAGACGTCGGTATTTATAATGTTTATTGAATGACCGACGCGTGGACTTTGTCCATTGATTGTCTCGGATTGTGAAGGTGTGCAAAGGTCGTCTCGTGGGTTCAGTGACCGCGCATACGGTCGCCACACTTTTATTTTGGAAGAATTTAATATCTTTGATAGGTTTTTAATATCACGCACTCGTCATTTTCAGAAATGAGAACACTGCTGCTTTTTTATCTGGTCGCTCCATCGTATGAGGGCTAGGCCACCGCTCCTTTTACCATTTACATTTCCAGTCAGAATTTACCACTCTAAACTGTCGTTCTGCTCCCTATAATTACGTGTACAAAATATCATTACATTCTTTTTGCCCGTAGCACAAAGAGATGCGTTTAAACTCCGAGCTGTTCATTAATCGATCGATTAGTTCTTCTGGTAGTTCATGTTATTTTAGGCACTGGTTTTCATGTTCAGTGGTTAAACGGCTCAAATAATAAATATAAGAATCAAAATAAAGCGTACATTTCGTAGCTTATCCATTTAAAAAATTTTTTTTAAACATTTAACATATATGCCAGAGTCATCAGTCTCAAAATTGTCCAGGGGTTTTTGTCCATTTTGGATTTATGATTATGTCGTAATATTAATATCTGCCCAAACATCAGAAGTCACAATATCGGTGTCAAATAGCAGGTGTAAAGAATATGTTACTATTTATTTCATATTCCGTAATAATTAGACAACTTCAGAGTTTTTCCATAAATAAGATCCCTTAATGTTTGATTACACTTTAGACAACGAAATAAAAATTGTGTATAGCTATGTGTTACAGGAAACTTGAGCGTTTTATAATCAATCAACAAATTGTTTAGTCTTAATTGATAAATTAGGTTATGTGGAATATGTGGAAAATATTATTTTATAGAATTAGGAATGAAAACATCAGAAAACTATGCGAATTAAAAGAAGCTTAAGATATGAAAATATACATTGATGTAGCTTTCATGTTTAATCCCTCTTGTAGAAAGATTAAACATGAAAGATTTGCAAAAAAAAACTATTCCAGTAGAAAAGAAGATTATATATCACGACAAAAATGTTCACCGCCTCTCCAGTTATGGAATTTCCAGTTCATAACTCCATCATCCATACACAGACTCTGGAACCAGTTTCTATTTAACTAATATCTTAAGACTCTCACCCTCGTTGGCTTGCTTCAAACAGCTACATAAAAAATATTACATCTCACTTCTATGAAAAAATTTGTTCTCTCAAAACTTCTATTTTCTAAGCACTTTCCATCGTCTTTATACTTTCTCAATGTTTGGTGAGGTATAAAAATATTTGGTTTTACTATTTTTTAATTGCTTAATATGTTTATGTTTTTTTTTTTTTTGCTTTTTGAAAATAACTTTATAATATTTCGCCCAGCAATTTGTAATAATCTGTGTAACCCTTGTTACCACAACCAGATTAGATTTTTTTGAAACAAAATCTAGGTCCTAATAGAAATCGAACCTGCAACCCCAATCGGAAGAAGGCATCATACCAATTAGGCCACATAAAGCATCTTTGTATACTCGTATATATGTAGAGCATGCATGACGTGGTATATTGGTGAAGTAGAAATAAACTTAAGTGGAAAACACTGAAAGGTGCCGAATAAATTCTATGGAGATGCGTGCACTGAGAAGAATACATGGGGTGACGACAATGTATGACAAAATACGGAATAAGGTGATTAGAGATGAATGTGAACCAAATGACTGAAGAAAGACTAAGAAAACAAATATGTAGTGCAAATGTGAGAGGAAGGCGTGAGATAGGAAGACCAAGGAAAGTATGGTTGGATCAAGTGAATTATATTTTGAAGGAAGAAGATATAGAAAGTGGGAGAAATTGTAGGATTTGTATGGAAGTAGAAGAGGCGAATAATGAATGTCAGGATAATAAATATTGATACTCAGTTTTCTCAGCATACCCTGAGGGAGAAATGGTGTGATGGTATTTTTGAAAGTGCAAATCTGTTACTTCTGTTTACGCCAATAGGGTGTGCTGTGATGATGATGTTGTCTACAACAATATTGTCATATTCTCAAACACGATGTGACTTAATTTAAGTAAAAACAAAGTATCAAAGATAAACTGTCGAAGGCTCGATGCACGTTCACCACTTGCTCAGCTTAAGGTTTAAATTAACGCAAATGAAACATGTGGATTATCCTTCATACGTACTTCGTGACAGCATCAGCTCTTCGTAATGACGAGCGAGTGAACTAGTAAAATGAATTGTGCGAGCAACCCTCACTCCCCTACAGCGCGCTGGAAGAGGAGGGGAAGGCGTTAAGTCAATTTAACTTTACCCCCGCTTGATGGTTGATGAGTGATATAACGTTACTGCGTGAATATTCTATTTACACGTTATCTTCCCTGGCACATTGGCAATATATATTGAGTCACCAGTATTTCACGAGATACTTAGGGCAAACGCTCTCGCTTAGGGTCGAAGGATTTTGAGAAAAATATGCCTGAAAATACAATATGTTCTATGCTGAAAGAATCATTATTTCTTTGACGCGTTCAAAATATATACATATTTCACAACGCAATTTATTTATTAATTTTAAGTGGCTAAAACATTTACAAAAACTTAATTTACAACTTTACAAAAAATAAATAAAAAATCCTCAGAAGCATTAAAAAAGATAAATAGTTAAATAGACACTTGCATTAAAAATAAATAACACTTGCATTAAATATATATAGACACTTGTATTAAAGATAAATAGACACTTGCATTAAAAGTAGAAGATTGGAATACTTAGGACCTTTCATGAGAGGTAAAAACATGAAATCAACAAATTCATATTACAGGGGAGGATACAACGAAATCGAAGTGTAGGAAGGAGAAGAATCTCCTGACTGAAGAATCTAAGCGAGTGGTTGCACTGCAATACGAGCTCATTCTTTAGAGCAGCTGCAGACAAAGTAAAATAGCCATGATGATCACCTACCTCCAGCGTGAAGAGGAACGTTAAGAAAAAGAAGAAAATAAAATTCAAATAACAGAAATTTCCGTGTCTTAGTTGGTAAAGGATACTTGCCATCTGGCCTAGAGTTTGCGGGTTCGAGTCCCAAAAAAAAAAGTTTTTTGTGTCTTCACTTAAGGCCTCATAAACATATTTATAAATGCACTGTTTATAAAAAAAAGTGATTCACTCGGGCGCTGTTATAGCTGCCATACGTGATTTTTCAATAATAGTGGGTTTGTGTCCTGAGTTAGAGCGCCTGTGAGGAGAGTTAATTCTCTAAACTGCGCTATATAAAATTTTCATTTGAATGAATTCATGAATGAACTCTACTTTCATTTATTTGTGTGGTACCCTTGAACACATGCGAACTGGCGTTGAGGATATTTTGAAGAGCGTGGTAGGGAGGCAACATTGTCTTCGGCTCCAAGAATCGAATCTTCGAGTTGTTGAACCATTGGAGTAGGCATGCCACTCGTAGTTCGTCATCGTACGTACTGAAAAAACTACCGCACACGAAGATACCTTTACTATATATCTTTACTAACTCTGCAATACATTTAAATATCAGATATTCTTCGCTAGATATGTATTTCGATCGCTTATAGCTGTTTTCATTCAGGAACTCGAACCCCTCAGGTTGAAGTCCAGCGTTTTACCAACTAGGCCACGGAGGTCATAAACAACTCTACTAATCTAGGCTTTTGTCACTGGTAATGTTGTCTTGAATGTTTGGATAGATATCTAGATTATTAAGACGAAAATGATATAAAATAATAAATAAGCCTGATTATAAAAAAAGTTTTAGGTAAATTTTAAAGACCTCTGTCTCTGGTTAGTGTTTATAAGCATGGTAATTATTTTTTAGTTCATAAAACGTCAAAAGCAAATCAAAATTGATAAGAATATGGGTAATATAATTATTTTGCTATGAAAGTTTGTCAAAAGCTTGTGTAGATGTCACTAGTAATATTAAAATTAATCTTGTCCCAAGTATCAAGAATAATTATTATCCATTCTTTTAATTTTTTTTTCATAATAAATATTGTGGAATTACATGTTGAATAATATATTTTTATAAACATTTCTTTATTTTCGATCGGTTTCAATATTTATCTTATAATCAATAATACGCCGGTTCAAGATATCACATAATCAAGAATACAAGTCAGACGACCTTCAGGATGTAGTTGGTAAGACGCGTGTCTTCCAACTTGGGGTTGCGGGTTCGACTCCCTTTGGAACCTATTATTTTTAATTAGTTCTAGTCTAATTTTCACTTTAATCCCCTTTAACATCTTTCTGTTCGCTTAGAAGAGATTTCTACACGACAGTAAGTCCGTCAAGTACGACAAAAGTGTAATACGACAAATTTGAACTAATAAATCAATCAAAACTAACGACTCAAACTTTAATCTAAACATAAGCATGCACAATAAGAAAGCAGAACAAAAGTATAAAAAATGAGACACAAACATAAAATTCAGTTATAAAATGAGATAACAAAATATTATACACAAAAGCAAACAAATTATACATAATTCAACTAAATAATAGTCGTAAAGATTAATTCACGAATAAAACAACACATCATTTGATATTGTATTTTAATATAATTTTGCATGTCATAGACGTAAATAATCAATAAAGCCTCAAACCATATTTCTCCTGTTTTGAGATAATTGAGGAAACATCACGCTGCTTTCTACATGCTTGTACAAAATAGATTTTGCTAAACTTATTTTGACCACGATTTACTAATTTATGAGGCTGAATTAAGGGAACGAGTTGTGGAAGACTTATGAAACAAATATGTGTATACAAAATGAATAATATACTTATTTATGAGGCTGAATTAAGGGAACGAATAGTGAAAGACTTATGAAACAAATATGTGTATACAAAATGAATGATATACTTATTTATGAGGCTGAATTAAGGGAACGAGTAGTGAAAGACTTATAAAACAAATATGTGTATACAAAATGAATGATATACGTATTCATGAGGCTGAATTAAGGGAACGAGTTGTGAAAGACTTACGAAACAAATATATGTACCATATACAAAATGAATGATATACTTATTTATGAGGCTGAATTAAGGGAACGAATAGTGAAAGACTTATGAACCAAATATGTGTATACAAAATGAATGATATACTTATTTATGAGGCTGAATTAAGGGAACGAGTAGTGAAAGACTTATAAAACAAATATGTGTATACAAAATGAATGATATACGTATTCATGAGGCTGAATTAAGGGAACGAGTTGTGAAAGACTTACGAAACAAATATATGTACCATATACAAAATGAATGATATACTTATTTATGAGGCTGAATTAAGGGAACGAGTAGTAAAAGACTTATGAAACAAATATGTGTATACAAAATGAATGATATACTTATTTATGAGTCTGAATTAAGGGAACGAATAGTGAAAGACTTATGAAACAAATATATGTATACAAAATGTATGGAGAGCGAGGAAGAGGATTGAAGAAATAGTGGAGGACATACTTGGAATTTTTTAAATAAGTGATATATAAGAAGAATGAGAAACAGGAGAATATGCATGATGAGATTTATGGATGTGGACGAGGTGAGAGCTGTGGATAGAAAGAATTGAAGATCTATCCTCTTTGCCAGTCCCAAAAAAAATCAAAATATGATGAGATCTATTATATGTTTATATGACTTGATAATTTCACGCAAACAGGATTGGTTATGTTTAAGTTTTTTGTACTGTTTTTTTTTTGGACACATACTTTTAAATATTAAAAATACTCTCATCAGAATGATTTATGTTAACCTGAAAAAATCATGCGAGGGTCATCCAGAAAGTAAGGTTACAACATTTATGTAGGATCGAAAAATGCTTGTATTTAATTGAAATTCACAGGATACTTCACAAATATATTACACTATTTTTCAACGTAATTGCCGTCGAGATCGAGACATTTATGTAGTCGGGGCACCAACTTTTGTATGCCAGTGTCATAGACCTTCGCTGCCAGCTCTTTCAGCACCTTCTTCACAGCTTCCTCGACCTCCTGATCGTTGGAAAATTGTTCGGGTGTAGTGACACACCCACGTCTCATCCCCCGTCACGATAGAGTCCTAGAGCTTCTCTGAACAAAATGGCCGATAAACACGCGGGACCAAACAAACTGACCGTTAGAATCCCTCCTACACGCCAGATGCACCAACTTTGAAACAAAAAAATTCCCCTGGCCTCAGGAGTCCTTGTAATTTTAGTTTCTGGATGACCCTCCGTTATTTGCGTGCAGACCCTCGTATTTAAACGAATAATTTTTTTAACGTGTTATTTATTCTTGTTTTGTGTGATTCACGTTTCGTTTTCTTACATACGCGTATCATACCATTTGTGATCAAAATTTGCTAAGACGAAAGATACAACAGTATTCAGTACCAATTTTGATGTATGGGATTAAAACGTTGTTGCGGGAAAAAACTTATAGCAGCTGAATACAATCTGTAGAAATGCTTGTACTGAGAATAATACATGGAGTGACAACGTATGATAAAATACGGAATGAAGTTATAAGGGATGAATTTGAACTTAAGGGTGATGTATTAAGTAAGACCAAGATAAGCACTCTTAGATGGTTTGGGCATGATAAACGAATGAATGGAGAAATATTTACAAAAAAAAAAAACTAACAATGCAAATGTGAGTGGAAGACGTGAGAGAAGAAGACCAAGGAAAATATGGTTGGATCAAGTGAAATATATTTTGAAAAAAAGGAAACCAGACTAATCGTAGGAGTTGTATGATAAGGTGTATGGATGTAGAAGAGATGTGTGTGTGTGTTTTGAGATAGGAAAGTCTGTCACTCTGTTCTCTCTGCCTACCTGACAAGGAAATTGCGTGAAAGTATGTATATAAATGTAACATGTGTTTGAATGTCACTTTGATATGTCAAGGGGACGTACTCATAAGTGTCGTGATCATGTTAATAAATAAATAAATTCACTGGTGGAATTTTTGTTTATTAATTATTTGTTTTCTCCAACCAGAAAAAACATTAACCTTAACAAATACCTTTTCATGATCAAAAACGGAAATGGAACTCCAAACAATCGGATGGCACACAAGCGTTATACGAGTACTTCAGCGGTATATTAGAATCTTGGTAATGAGGGGTAGCACCAGGTTGTGGATTAACCGGGGCAATATAAAATTTCGAAATATAATTTAAAAGGAAAAAAATATTCTTCATTCGATAAAATAATGTGTACCCGAAAATAAAACTAGCGAAATTGATAATACGTAACCAAAAAAACTAGCGATATTGCGAAAATCGGGGTTTCCGGTCGATGACGTGTTCTCAAATTACTATTTGGGCATATTTCAGTGTTTACTTTTGATGCGAGGGGGCGGACGCATCACGTCAAATTGTAAATTAAAATTACGCATGAATAGCGGATGATGTAGATTTGATTTTTTAAATAATTTATTTGTATTTTATATTATTAATTTCATATTTTTGTGGCTATGTGTTATAGTGATCAAAGAAAAATTGCAGAAGATAATCCTAGTCAATTTTAATCCCTACCACACCGAATAATAAAGAATCAACTATATTTGAAATAGTCTAGAGATTCATTCTCCAGTGTCATACAATATGGTCTTGGTCCATTGTTTCCATGACGATAACATGAATAAAGCTTTTGATTCATAAGTAATAAAAATAACTATGAAATTCTTATTCCAATCCATGGCGACAAAATACCACCGACAAATTATTTTGAGGAATGTAATGAATTCATTTGATTAGCCGTACGACCTGGAGAGGTATCGAGGTATCAGGATAGCAGGGAATCAGAATGGGATAGGAGGTCAGGAGGATGGAGGGACTGGAGACACCCTCCTTAGCAGATAATTGAGAGCATCACTAGGCCGAGGGAAGCGCCACAGTCCTAATGCCTCTATTGTGCGATGTAATGTAAACTAGTCACTGTACTATTTTGTATTAGCTCACGAGTACCTTTCTGGATGAGGGTTGTTCGGCCTATCTATAGTATGATCTTATTTTGATGTCGAAAAGGAAAGTATTTTTATTAATATGAATGTTAAATGTGTGATGTCGAAAAGTAAAGTATTTTTATTAATATGAATGTTAAATGTGTGATGTCGAAAAGGAAAGTATTTTTAATAATATGAATAACAAATATGAATGTTAAATGTGTGATGTCGAAAAGGAAAGTATTTTTATTAATATCAATAACAAATATGAATGTTAAATGTGTGATGTCGAAAAGTAAAGTATTTTTATTAATATGAATGTTAAATGTGTGATGTCGAAAAGGAAAGTATTTTTAATAATATGAATAACAAATATGAATGTTAAATGTATGATGTCGAAAAGGAAAGTGTTTTTAATCATATGAATAACAAATATGAATGTTAAATGTATAATGTCGAAAAGGAAATTATTTTTTAATAATATGAATAACAAATATGAATGTTAAATGTGTGATGTCGAAAAGGAAAGTATTTTTATAAATATGAATAACAAATATGAATGTTAAATGTGTGATGTCGAAAAGGAAAGTATTTTTAATAATATGAATGTTTAATGTGTGATGTCGAAAACGAAAGTATTTTTATCAATATGATTAACAAATATGAATGTTAAATGTGTGATGTCGAAAAGGAAAGTATTTTTATCAATATGATTAACAAATATGAATGTTAAATGTGTGATGTCGAAAAGGAAAGTATTTTTATTAATATGAATAACAAATATGAATGTTAAAAAGTTGATTGACATTATTTCGATGTAGTATCGCACTTTCGTTGTTTACGTTATTTCATTTAATGAGGCGCTTGATCGCGCGAAACGTATTGGACTTCAGTGTGGGTCAAATGACAGAGGCATTTTGTTTCGTATAATATTTAGGGGTATAAAAATACTAATGACTTCGGTAATATCTATTTTGTTTGAAAAAGAGAAAAAATATGCCGATGTTTTCCGATCGTCTCACTTCCTTGTGCCATCGGATCTTGTACAGCGGAGTGGTCGGTGAGTTTGCTGGTGTACAATGACTCATTTACTTAAAAAATGTAACAAACTCCACGGCAAAGCCACGCTTTCTTATTTTATTGACGTTGAAAAGATGGCGAGGGGAACCTCGACTACGAAGCCCAGTAACGACTACGAGGCCTAGTAACAACGACGACGTTGTATACTTTACAACCTGGTGTTCTTATTGCTATTTGGCAATCTCTTCCAACCAACAAAACTCTGTTTGAAAGGTCTTAAATTAAGTCAGATGAAACATATTTTTTTTAATCTGTGTTTCAAGGAGAATCGAGCCCGCAACCCTCGTGCTGGAAGGTAAACGTCTTACTAGCTTGGTGACGTTAGGTATTTTCACCTGTGTATAGGTGTAAATAGTTTGAAAACCACTGTAATAAAAAAATCGCACATACTTAAAACAAGATTACTAATTTTTCACAAGAATTTACAAATAACATTTTTTTGAATGACGAATGTTCCTATGGTTTTCGGAAAACAGATATTCCCTAAGGATAAATATTAGGATATATACGATATTTTTTTTCCTCTATCAGAAATAAACGCTGACTGGCTGGCTTCCATACTAAATAATGTGCGTTTACCATTTAACGAGGAAAAAATGATTATTCATATTATTATGAGTCGTGAATACAAACAATGAATCACAAAACAGCGCACGGTGCAAAATAATGCAGTGTAATTAACATTTTTCGTGACCCGATAAATAAGCGTTATAAATTATTAAAAAGTGTGGAAACTCCACTGTGAGTGGAATGTAGGAGGGAAATATTTATTTTTTAATTATGTGGTAGGCTTCCTAATGCACTGTACGTATTATATAAACCTTGATATTTATTACAATTTCTCGTTCTTAGTAATTATTGTTTATTTATGATTATAAAATAGTTATTTTTATACTGATGTCATTTGGTAACTTTAAAATGATGATTGCATTACTACTATAATTTTTTTAGTATTTTGTAGGCGTCTTAATAATAATATTTAAAGGAAAATTTATAAAGCGCCATTTCGAAAGTAAATTCTTCTTAACCTTTCTCTTCCTGTGCTAAAAAAATCCGCGTGTTCCGGTGCTGTGTATTCAAAACACATCACATGTAAAAATGAGCGATTTAAAATCGGAACACTAAAAATATTCATAGACAATCGCTTAAATTAATAAAATTTGAAGTCAAAAGTGATAATAATTGAAATTTAATTGCTGAAAA
>CATKWJ010000653.1:0-35719 GCA_949825065.1 Odontocerum albicorne | reverse complement strand
TTAAATAAATAAAGTCGAAGACTTAAAGTTTAAATATGTTATTATTAGATTTATTTTTCGTGGCATCAAACTTCTTTTTATATATAAATTAAACGAGGTCGAAGATTGAAAGTTTCAAAATGTTACGAATAGATTTATGTTTCGTGACATAAAACTTCTGTTTACACAAATTAACTGAGGTCGAAAACTATAACTTTTAACATGTTACTAATTGATTTATTTTTTGTGACATAAAACTTCTCTTTGTACATAAAGAAATGAAGTCGAAGACTTAAAGTTTTAAAATGTTATAAATTGATTATTTTTAGTGACATAAAACTTCTTTTCAGGCATAAATATATTATGGCAAAGACTTAAGGTTTTCAATTTCGAATTGGATTTTAGCTTTTAATTTACCTCGCCAATCATAACAAGATGTGTGTAATGGCAAAAGGAGAAAATCATTATTTCTACTAGACTTTTTACTAAACAGAATGTCAAACTACAGGTGCAGTAAAAATAAATAAAAATCAGAGAAACTAAAAGAAGATCAAGAATAAAGTTACAGACAACTTTTTGTCATTATATTATCACGTGTCTTCTTTGTCCGTCATTCTCTGCTTAAGGCAATTGTCAAACTTAATTTAAAGTTTAACGCCAATCGTTGGGATCTACATACTAAAAAACTAGATAAGGAACTCATAAACTTCGCAGTTATTTAGTCGTATAGATTAACTATTCTCTAAACAACATTTCATCAAGATAAATCATATAAATTGAAAGTGCAAAATAAAATATCATTTATGAATTTAATATTTCTTGTAATTTTTTGTTAACATTATATTATTTATTACGGTGCATTTTTAAAATGTAGTTTGATTCTCTATAAAAAATCTTGGAGAAGAGATATTATTATTTATTTCGTTTTACATATTTTTGTAAAGGTCAACTGGAACACGTTTTGGAGATGATCGAAATACAACATTACATCTCTTTTAGTTTGCGATTTCAATGAATACGGTTTTTTTGTTTCAATCAAAAGAATTTATTCGAAATATTGAATACGTAAACAAAATAAATTTTAAATTTAAATATTGTGTTTACCTACAGGAAAATCGCAAGCACAATGTAAATGAGTTGTCTTTATCAAATTTTATTTAGAGAATAGTTAATCCATACGACTAAATAACTGTGTAATTAACCACTGCCCAGTTTCCATTGGCTAGGAAAGGTCCCATAAAAATCTTCATAAATACAAGATGAACACTGTCTCCCTACGGTGTAGGTATGTTGGAGAAAATTTGAATTTCAAAATGGTAATATTCAAATCAGGGGTGGGCGGGAGACGAACATTCTCATCAGCCGCCCATTTGAGGGTTACTCATAAATGTAATGCCAGTTCATCCCTTGTGCACTCGTTATAACCCTTCAATGATTAGGGGCGCCGTGTCATAACATCACGGTGTGGGGTCGGCGAGTGGAAAGGGTTGGACTTTGTGAACATTACGGATACTGAACCTGTTGGAGCACATTCAGATGAAATGCATCTGGCCACTTATCAAAGGCAGCGGTTATTAAAAAATAGATTAATCACTACTCGGCCTTACTCTGTCGTAACAAAATACTGAAATTTTGCAATATTCTCGTAGGTCATCTCTGTATTGCTGCTTTTGTCTTGCATATTTAATCAATGGCAAATGATTAAAAAAACCACCTGGACCAGATCAAGTGAATAAGCAAGTATAAGTTTTATTTGTAATTCTGTAAAAAAATCACATAATATATTTATGCTTTTCGTTAATCGAAAAGTTCAATATGATATTTTTATTCAAGAGATCCTTTGCTGAAAGAAATTGCTTTTGGTTCTTATTAATGCAAGGAAAATGCTCATATTAGATCATTCGTTAGAACAGCACTTTTAAAAAAACATATTTAAAAGAAAAAATATCACTTTGGTGGCGGAGATCAGCGAAGCGTGATGGTGTGTATGTAAAAAAAGCTTAAAGATGGATATTATCTATATTTCAGAGGTACAGAAGATGGAAGAACAAGCGGAGTGGGATTTATTATCCACAGGAAATGGAAGAATCAAATAATTATAACTGAGAGCTCTTCTGACAGAGCGGCTTCCCTAACTTTGAAAATTAACAAGCGATATCAGATGCAAATCATACAGACGTATGCCCCCATGCAAAGTTACTCTGATGATTTTATAGAGGAGTACTATCAATAAATTCAAAACATGTATGACGCAAACACATTTCACTTCAAATTTGGAATCGGAGTTTTCAACGCAAGAATCGGTAGTCTCCACAAAGATGACGAATCAGTGAGAAAATTTGGCATAGGCACCCGAGATGACAGAGGAAACAGGCTTGTAGAGTTTGCTCAAAGCAATTCACTTTGTGTTTAGAAATCATTTTTCAAAAAGAAAGACTAGAAAGTGGACATGGAAAAGCCCAACAGGTAACACAAGGGAAATAGACTACATCCTGTAAAACAAAAGATTTACTGTCCATGACTGCACTGTTCTCAACAGCTTTAAAACGGGCAGCGATCAACGCCTAGAAAGAGCCAAATTAAGGATCAACACCAAAACTGAGCGCCTCAAAGTGGTTTAGAAAAAGGAGAAAATAATAATAAACAATGATCTACTTGCTAAAAATAAAAAATAGATTTCAACTAGACTTTAAAAATCGATTTGAAATCCTCAGCGAACCAGAGTTTCCGATTACAATAGAATCAATAGCAGAACAGATAGTACAGAGTGCAACAAACTACGGTGGCTCATTCTCAAAAAGAATCAAAATTGTCGCAGGAAACATTAGATCTTTTGAAACAAAGAAGAAAAATTATATCTACGCAACTCGCTTCTACATCACCATCTTTCTCAGAGATCAATAGAATGTTACGCAAAAATATTCGTAAAGATATCCGCGAATATAATACAAAAATGGTTCAAAGGACGATTGAGAATAGAATAAATCTCAAAAAGCTAAAGCAAAATATGTCTTTATAAAAACGCCACATCTTTGCACTTAAACTTTCTGATAATACTGGAACTAAACGACGAGACCTTATCCTGAAGAGAGCGGAAGAATTTTATGGAGAACTATATGCCGATACAGATACGGTAACTGTACCTGATTCAAATTCAAATCTGGAAACAACGGAGGATGAAAATATTCCGAAGATCTTACCAGGAGAAATCAGATACGCAATCAACGGAATGAAATCCGGTAAGGGCACTGGTACCGACTGTGTCCTTAAACAAATAGGCCCAGAGGTGGATACCATCTTATCGACACTTTCAACAAGTGCCTTCTAGAAAAAGACATTCCAGAAGATTGGAAATCTGCAACAGTAATATACTTCTCTTTAAGAAAGCCGATCAAGAGGATCTTAAGAACTACCGACCGATCAGCATGTTACCTACCCTATGCAATTTTTTTACCAAGATCTTAACTAATCGACTCTCGAATACTTTTGACATGAACCAATCACGAGCAGGAAGAGTTTCAGTACCATGGATCAAATGCTTTGCTGCGGGAAGTGATGCGAGAAATAATAGAATGATGTGAGGAATAGGAACTCCCTCTGTACTTAGCATTTGTGGACTACGAAAATACATTTGACTCAGTCAAGAAAGTTGCCATACTAGAAGCTCTAAGGACACAAGGCATTGATAAAGCATACGTTAAGTTGTTCAATAACATTTATAAGGATGCAACAGCAAAAATACATCTCCACAAATCCTCCGAAACCTTCCAAATTGGTGTGGGAGTTCTTCAAGGAGATACTATTTACCCAAAATTATTTACAGCTACACTTGAATATGTCTTTAGTAAACTGGGATGGGATAATAAAACCCTGGTGATTGATGGAAAATACTTGAGCCATTTGAGATTTACTGACGATATCATTATATTCTCACAAAACCCGAATGATCTTTAAAACAAACTGCAGGAATTAGCAGAGGTCAGTAAAGAAGTTGGTTTAATAATGAATATGTCAAAAACCAAATACATGATGAACAGCTTTGCTTCCCCAAAACCAATAATTATAGATGGAAAGCCATTGGAACTTGTCCAGGAATATGTGTATTTGGGCCAACTTATTTCCTTTATAGGTGACATATCGTAGGAAATAGCACGAATGACAAAACTAACATGGAGTTCATTTGGATGTTTGAACAACATTTTCAAAAGTAATCTCCCAATGTTTTTAAAGCGAAAGGTCTACAACCAATGTATTCTCACAATACTTACATATGGCTGCGAGACACAAACGCTCACAGTAAATAACACACAAAATCTCCAGATTACACAAAGGGGCATGGAGAGATGCATGTTGGGATATACTAAAAGAGGTCGTAAACGAAACACCTGGATTTGCAACAAAACAAAGGTAGAAGACGTTATGAAGGTGTGCAAGAAAATGAAGTGGCAAGCATTCCTTAATAAATTAATGAAAGATACTTAAATAAATGGAAAGTTGAAGAACCAGTGTACAGAGGTGTACTCTAATACTATCAAAGACATTGTATAATTACTTTTTGCAACAAACACTGGTAAACTAGTAATTTCATAAAACAAGCTGACACGTGGATTACGTTGATACGCTCGCGCAGGGCGCATCCGATGGCGGACTCGAAAGGGTTACGCGTTTATTATGATTGCGTACATTAATATTTCACAGCTCATTACGCGTTTGAGAGTAAGAAAGGCATGCTCCCAACTATACCGGATTATAAGCAAACATCACGGTTTATGGACATTGTCTGGGTACATTGTTCTCCCGAAGGGTAAATTGTAAGATTTGAAGAGCTTAAGACAGACACCACGATAAACCGAGAGGAAATCATATTTTAGAACCCAGCATTATATGATTACACGCAAACACCGCACGCTTATTGGTGCCCGAGATCAAAAGAAGAACAGCTTAAAATTAGTTCTTTTACAGAACTATTCAGTTTCTGTTTGGTTGATCCATTCAAATAGGTATATCATTATTAAATAATAATAAATTATCAGGAAATATAGTTTTATTGAAAGCAATATAGTTTGTACGTATGAATATATCATAAAATTACACATATATTTCAAGGCAATGGAAAACAAAATATGATACACTTAAGAGATAAGCTATTGGGCTTATCTCGTAACATCCACTCAGTCGAGATACATCCCACCAATACTGGTTCCGGCCGCAAGGACATCAGTTATTTTTTTTGTCAAATACTGGCACAATTAAGAATTTAAGCCACTTTATAAATGTATTTATTGTGATGCGAGTCATTTTCCATCTTTCGTGGTATCTGATCTTAAGTCCGTCGTCGCTACTATTCTTTTTACACTTAAATGTTTCGCCATTAGAAAAGGAGTCCCTTTGCTAAACTGCGTTTTGAAAATATTGATTATTTAATGTATCATATATACACCATATATTACACTAAAAACATTGATGCGGTCACGTGTTAATGTTATGTCGTTTTTATGACACCATAAACATGGCGAATCAAGGTCGGTTTGAAGCATCCTTGAGTCATTCTCGTTAAAAATCATTCGAAATATTTTCAAATCATCGACATAAAGCAAATGTGAGAAGATTAAAACTATCGAAATACGAGTATAATGGGAAATAAAATACTAATCGAATCAATTAAATACTAATCGAATCAATAAAATACTAATCTAATCAATAAAATACTAATCGAATCAATAAAATACTAATCAAATCAATAAAATACTAATCGAATCAATAAAATACTAATCGAATCATTAATTGACAAATCTTTACTATACTAAAAGGAAATATCCCGATATCAAACTCTGCTGTATTAACGTGCTAATATCGAAAATTATAAAATAGAGTTAGATCCTGTTTTTTTTTTATTTATAGTTTATTATTCGCACTTATAAAAAATAATCGATATCGAGAATCTAGCGTAGATTATGTTGGATGGGAACTTATTTTGTCTCCCATTACACCAAGGGTGATTGATGGTGGGATCAAAATGAACTTAACTAAACTTAAACAATTATAAACTTAATAAATATGTAATAAAATTGTTTAAAATACAAATGCACATATACACACAGAATCCCAGATTCACTGCAGAGTGAGGAGAATTAATTTAGAGTTCAAATTTCAACAAAAATATAAATAAAGTAGTATACAATTTTCGCATTAGTTCTAAGCATACTTGTATAAACCCTAGACGAATCCATATTTCGCTGATAGTTGAGCGAGTGCAAAAGATATTTCTGCGACACATTTATTGCAAAGAGTGTGAATTTTCCCCATAGGTGATTTGCCGTAGTATTTTAATGTGTATACTTGAATATCACTAAGAGATCTACGCACATAATTGATTATACGAGTACATACGAGTACATATACAAATTGCTAACGGGAAAAATTACAAACCCTTTATTGATTCACAGACTTTTGTTTATTGTACCGGATAATTATTTTGTTTATTGTACAGGGTGTATTAATATTGTTATCGGTGCCGTATTTACAAACTAATCCATGAAGAACATCATCACTCGCACACGGAATGACCTTGTTGAATGATTTTTTTGACATAGATATATTCTACATCTCTGTGAATAAATTAAGGATTCAACTCCTTAATAAACTTTGTATAATATATCTGTGGCGTTATGGCAGAAGTTGATATGTCCGTTATTTGTCATTTTGTGTTTATTCTCCCAATTTATAGAAAATATTTTTCAGCATGTCGTGGCAAAATTTGGTGTGTCAGTCATTATCCCAACAAAAGATATGATGTTTGGAAAAACTTAAAAAACGCTTATTTGTACTGATTTTAACAGCTTATCAAAAATAATATTGCTTCTCCTGTAAACTAAGGTAAAACGGACATATCAACTTCTGCCATGACGCCACAGATATATAACTGTGTCACTTTACGAGGAAGCATGATCAACATTGTTCCTGTGATGAATTTATTTAGAATTTATATTTTAACTTTTATTTGATGTTATTGTGTTAAAAATGTATCAAATGTAATATTAAATACATAAATCAACTTTATTCCATATTTTTTACCAATTTTATAATATATTTATCATATTTTTTCTATCGATGACTTCTCTGCATTTCCCTGTCTTATTTAAAGTCTTTTTTTATTAATATACAGCTCATGAAAAATATTCTAACTTATAAAGTACATTTATTATGTTATAAAGAAGACGTTTTGATACATTACAACTTTTTATATAGTAAATAAATTAATAAATAAAGGTTTATTTGTAGTAACAAAGAATGTACATATACATATATACTGAAATTGCACATCTATTATTAAGGCAATGTAAGGTAAAATACATTCGAAAGAGCAGATATCAAACTGTCTGTACTCATTTCATAATATTCTCTCAATTGAGATATTCTTAATAGGAGGACAAGCGCGGCCGCAGGATTTTTTTCAGTTCTCACCTTTATACCCACCCGTATTTTCCCTCTGTAATTAGCAATTATGATAGTGATAATTGTAAGAAAAAAATACCGAAAGTCTTAACCGATTCAATACACGTATGTTTTTACTGTACAATATATGAAATATTGTATTAACACTTTAAATCCGATCGAAATCAAAACAATCTTTCTCGATTTCTCAGTGTCTGGTTGTTTACGAGGAATTCTGTTTTTGTGGAGAGTTTCCTAAAGTTGTTTTGTCTAAGTAAATCAACAATTTGGAAAAAAAACATTGATATATGTTTGAAATACTTCACTAAAATTTAGTTTATTATGGTGATTCTGTCAACATTCTCCTTTGTGGAGAGCTACGCTACATCCGCTACTTATACATGACCATCACACTCCTTACACTCACTAACTTCTCTTGTGTTTAGCACACGCCCTACAAGTTCCGCGGGGGTTTTACTTGTTTGTCAGTTGATGGAATACATATCAACATATGTTTAAAGACGCGCTTTCACAACATATGAGGAGGATTTTGCAAATTTATTATTTTATTAGGATTGTAGTTTATATTCAGATTCACACATAATATTAATAATTCACAGATAACGAAAACGCCAAAATATCATCATAAATGGATTCATACATACCTACCTTATATAATCATTATTAACCCTTCCCTTACGGTGATAAAAATAATACGCGTGATCCGGTGTTGGGTAGTGAGTACGCAATAAAAAATTAGCGATTTTAAATCAGAAAAATAAGAACATTCATAGATAATCCCCTTAATTAATTATAATTGAAGTTAAAAATTATAATTATTGAGATTTATTTGCTGAAAACATTAAAAAACCATCTGAAAACATTTAAAAACGCTCACGGAACGGGCGTACGTCTAACCTATTTGCAAGCCTAGAGGCTACTAGTGGCGCGGAACGTCAGTCGCATACCCCGGCGCTTACGCCTTTGCTTGCGACGTTGAGACAATTCAGGTTCTCGCAATTCAGTCTAGTATGCAAGAGTGAGATGCGAATATAGTGTCGCGCTTCCCGCATACTATTCACCTATCATCAAGACGAGGCACTCGCAGCGTTTAAATGCGAATTTATTTTCGATCTTTACAAAACACCTCGATGTAGTCGATAAATTCTGATTATTATTAATATTATTTTTTAAATCAATGCGTAAATATATTATGGAGGAATACCTAAAATCTTTAACCTTGTATTTATTATATTTATAGAGATATTGATGGTTATTAGAAGCAACGTGTAGAAGATACCCAACACAGGGAAGGAAAGGTTAAGAGTATTTTCCATGTTAGAAATCCGGTGACTATCGCCTAAAATTTGAATTTTTGAAAAAATATAGTATTTGCTAAATGTCAGTAATATATCCCTTTTCGGGAAAAGGTATCAATCACGTGGAAACGTGGAACCGGGACTCAACGCAAATCTATTTTGTTACGTTGAAACACGGAATCGGGATACAAAGTGTTGAGGTATTTGCTACTCGTAGTAATATCAACATAACTTTGGTGAAGAAGATCACCGTTTAAAATCTCTAATATGATACTTATTATCGCATAGCACAAGTAGATTTTCGGGTTAATAAAGATATTTACGGTTTCTACATATTAAAAAATTCACAGTCTCAATAACGATATCAAATTTGATATTGTTTTATTTATGAAATTCAATACCTTATTTAGATAATTATTCAACTTTTAGGAGTGTTTATATATTTATTTTTTAGTAGAAATAAAATGTAATAATTTTCTTTCAAAACTTTTTTTTAGCCAATTAAAAAGAAAATGTCAAAAATATGTACTATGATAGGCAACCTGTGAAAGAAGATTGTATAAAAATATATACTATGATAGACAACCTGTGAAAGAAGATGGTATAAAAATATATACTATGATAGGCAACCTGAGAAAGAAGATGGTATAAAAATATATACTATGATAGGCAACCTGTGAAAGAAGATGGTATAAAAAGAATACCGATTCATCCTATGGACAGATGACGCATTTAAGTAATATACGCAGTATTGCCCTTTAAGGAACGATCAGAAAAAAACTGAATTTTGGGTATTCATTTTCAAAACAGAAAGGCATAAAGAAAGTTTCTACTGTTTTTTTAATCCTTTTCATTATCAGGTATGATAAGAGTGAAATAAATGCGGTAGAAATGCATACCATGCGAATGATATCTTGTATTACAATATTTTATACAGTAAAAAATGATAGGAGAAAGGATGAATGAGTGTTTTAAACATAATTGAGAAAGGAATCTTGAGTTGTAAAGATCTTACGAAACAAATATATTTGTCTAAAATGATTGTCAATTGATGAAACTGCAGCTTGAAGAAAGTAAGAGAAATTTTAACTAATGGAAATGTAAGAAATGTGAGAACATGTTTTACGAAACGTATTGATGTGGACGAAGTGAAGGTGTGTGCATAGATAGAAAGAAATGTTAATCTGAAGACCACAAATTCCATTCTCAGACCAACTGATCATTGCTTGTCGTATCCACTGTGTAGGAATTAGACGTCTAAATCTATTTGGTGATCTTTTAGTTGCAGAGGTTCGATTTTGGGGAATTTTTTGTCTCAAAACGATGCTACATAAATTGTATTATTATTATTATTATTTAAAGGAAACAAAGTATTGTTGGTGTACATTCATCATTCGTTACTTGCAGTGTGTGATGGAAATACAACCGAATACGAAAAGGCCACCACATTCCTATTTATCTTACGCGTGTAATTTATTATCGGAAAAACTTTTCAACTAGCTTTTTTTATATTTTTTGGGTGTCATTGGTAATTGAATTCAAGTCTCATGGTTCTAAGCCTAGCATCTTATCAATTAAGCTACGGAGGTATGAGCAATGTCTAGTAATTATCAAATAATATAAGTACTTCAATGTAAGTTTTAGGAAGGAATCTAAGCTTCTCCCTTCATTTTTTATTCCACCCCTGTTCTGGTTTAAGCGCAGAATTGTGTAGTTACTTAAATCCCCTTCAAAAGTTGTGAAATTTTAGATACGTTCGTTGAAACTGTGCTCCTTCATCAAAAGTTTCGGAGTGTTTTTGAATTTATTTTTTTTGTAAAAATTCTCAACAGTGACATTTGTACTCGAAACATTGTGCTGATCTTTTTAAGGTGATTTGTATACACGAAGGTTTATTTGAACCCGTGCTTCATTCCCTTGTTATAACGTTTCTTGGACTTATAAAACTTAGCAAAGAGAATATTTTCAAAGTCGGTTCGTAAAATGTATATAAAATATTGTACTCGTTTATGCATAAGCGATATCCTTCGAAACTTATGTAATTAACTAATAAGAACTAAATTAGAATATGCATCTGTAATTTGTACTCCTCATCAGCTCAAATATAAAAACAATATATAACAAATACAAACCAAATTCCTCAGATATCTTTGGTACAGTACAAAGGCCGATTACTCAAAATATGCTCACCACGTCGAACTTATCACGATGTGTAACTATAGAAGCCTCGAAACAAGAAGGCAAGAATCTATTGCGATATTCCTACTTGAAGATTTACAATCTTCGATTCTATAACACTAATTTTAGATGTACCTAATAAATATAGCCTTGCAAGGAATCCCCCTCTGTTCTACATATCAATTTACGCGTGGTATAGAGATATTGAACTAACTGAATGACACTGTGGATATATTCTCGGTACACTGTGGATATATTGCCTAGCAGTATGAAAAGAGTCCTAGCTGATATTCTTTCTAACGAATAAGCTAATTCTAGAAGGAGACTCTTTTTGTGTAACAGGAGAAATCCGTGCAAAGTAGAAAAAAAATTGTAGATTCTTCTTACATTTTTACAATATTCTTAAAAAAAAATAGGCTTGTTCAAACACTTTCTGGTTGTTTGGAAGAGATTGCCATATTAAATATAATATAACTTGTTTGTGCTCCCCTGAAGATGAGGTGAAAGCCTTGAAACCGATAGGGTTATACCGTTACAAAAAAGTGGAATAAACAGTGTTTGATAAAAATAAATTACAATGTCTTTAAACCTCCACAATGTTAATGCCTTAACTATAAACAACATATAATATTATGCTGGTACAAAAACATGTTATTTTAAAATAGGTTCTATACTTTGTTAGATAGCAGATAATTCCGAAATTCTCGCTAAGTGCGTTTGATTTAATATTCCTCGACAGTTTCAATTAAATACTTATTATTTGGAAAACTTTATTTTGTAACCAATGTTAGGTATAAATATTTTCGTGTAATCTAATGAGTTTCCGTTATTTTTTTTTGGTAAAAATAAAATAAATTACAAATATTATCGGCCATTTCCAATATCATATTTTATTTCAATGTAATTTTAATTTCGAGCCCTTCAACTATCCAACATATTCGTTTCCTTCAGTATATTCCTTCGTAAAGATCTGTTTATGTTGTATTTCACCGACTAAGAGCTATGTGAAATTACTCCACGCCTCTTTTTACGAAGCACCCTTGTAAACGTAAGCGTCTTTGGTATATTCAAAGACAGATGCCACTGAGAATTGTTAGTATTAAGAAGTCCTCTTATTTAGAACATCTCCCATCCAGTCGTCATGCATCTGCTAAGATTCAGCAATCTTCTCATTAAGCTGCTTCTGCTGGTGGAATTTTAGTTCAACTACGTCCATATGCATTTATTACATTTTTTGTTATTATATCAATTTTAGTTCAACTACGTCCATATGCATTTATTACATTTTTTGTTATTATATCACGTTTATTATATCACTGCCTATTAAAATCGTAGCCAACTTCTCCAATATCTGACTAAATATTGTGTAAATACTTTGTAAGTTTGATTTCAATTACAAATAATCTTTAGTTTGTATTTGTAAAGAAAATTTTATTAACGAACTTTAGATATTTAAGTTCAATTGCAACTATTTCTTTTATTTTAAAACTAAAAATAATAAACTAAAAAACAAAAAATATGCGTTTAGTCCATTTTTCTTTAATTGATAATTTTATCATTGCCTATTAAAATCATAGCCAACTTCTCCAATATCTGACTAAACATTGTGTAATTACCACCAAATACTTGGTAAGTTTGATTTCAATTACAAATAATCTTTAATTTGTATTTGTAAAGAAAATTTTATTAATGAACTTTAGATATTTAAGTTCAATTGCAACTATTTCTTTTATTTTAAAACTAAAAATAATAAACTAAAAAACAAAAAATATGCGTTTAGTCCATTTTTCTTTAATTGATAATTTTATCATTGCCTATTAAAATCATAGCCAACTTCTCCAATATCTGACTAAACATTGTGTAATTACCACCAAATACTTGGTAAGTTTGATTTCAATTACAAATAATCTTTAGTTTGTATTTGTAAAGAAAATATTATTAACGAACTTTAGATATTTAAGTTCAATTGCAACTATTTCTTTTATTTTAAAACTAAAAATAATAAACTAAAAAACAAAAAATATGCGTTTAGTCCATTTTTCTTTAATTGATAATTTTATCATTGCCTATTAAAATCATAGCCAACTTCTCCAATATCTGACTAAACATTGTGTAATTACCACCAAATACTTGGTAAGTTTGATTTCAATTACAAATAATCTTTAGTTTGTATTTGTAAAGAAAATTTTATTAACGAACTTTAGATATTTAAGTTCAATTGCAACTATTTCTTTTATTTTAAAACTAAAAATAATAAACTAAAAAACAAAAAATATGCGTTTAGTCCATTTTTCTTTAATTGATAATTTTATCATTGCCTATTAAAATCATAGCCAACTTCTCCAATATCTGACTAAACATTGTGTAATTACCACCAAATACTTGGTAAGTTTGATTTCAATTACAAATAATCTTTAGTTTGTATTTGTAAAGAATTTTTTTTTCACGTATTTTGAATATTTAAGCGCAATTGCAACTATTTCTTTTCTTTTATTTTAAAACTCAAAACCATAAGGAAATTTAAAGTTATACAAATTTAATTTCACTTTTTGAATGATTATTTAATTATGTAATCATCTACAAAGATAGAAAAAAATAAGAAATAGAATTTCGCCTGAGCCCCATAAAATATAATTATATGTTAATATGTCTCATTTTCTATTTTATATATAATTACAATAACATTAAAATTACAAATTATATAGCTCCGTTTAGACTCTCCTCAGGGGTGCTAAAAATATAATTTTAACTTACCACTTAGACCCAAAAGTTTCCGCCTTGAACAAATTAAAACGTCTATAGACAGATACCGCATACGCTCTAACCTGTTCAGGTCATTCCGATTACGCTCACCACATGGTCAAACGATGTTACTGTTTAAATTTGAAACCTTTGCCTTCAGTACAATTTTAACTCAATGTGAGTCAATAAAATACGCGTGATTTCGTTGTAAGCTGAAATATAAAAAAAATTATAAAATATATTTGAAAAGAAACTTGATGACCGTGCGATGATCAATATTTAGCATTTAAAAATACAATGAAACAACATATCTTAAGCTGAGATACTACTGAGGGTAGACAACAAATTTTAACTGTTTAGCTAAATTGTACATGCGGGGGCGTGGTATCTATCCATACACGTTCTGGTATATCGATGGTCCAGTTCATTACTCATACAACTCCAAATAACCTGTTTTGGGATATGAGAAAAGCAATATTATAATCGTCACCATAAATCAAATACTATTCACTTGTGTCCGAGTTTTGTATATTTTATCAATAGATGTTGATAAAATCTATTGATAAAATATATAGAACTCGGGCAAAAATGAATAGTATTTGATTTATGGTAACGATTATAATATTGCTTTTCTCACTATCTCAAAACAGGTTATTTGGAGTTGTTTGAGTAATGAACTAGACGATCGATATATCTAACTTGTTGAGTCCGCAAATTTTTGGAGCTTTGTGATATATTAATTATTGATTGCTGTCTATTTTATTTCTAAATGAAGTTATATCTAAAAAATCTAGATTAGGCCAAAACTACGTTGGTACGCCTTATTTGTCTGTATGATCATGACAACTAACCAGAAACTAAAAAAAACATGATTTTTTTCTAGCAGTGTGTCATTTATCAATGATTACTTTGTTTCTCACCAAGTGTTTGTTACACTATTGGTAAAATCGACAATTCGAACAGTTTCTTGATAAAAATTTTGTACTCTTCCGAAGAGCAATAACTTTTAATCGTATTTTTAGCATCGAAATATGCTTTTTGAACGTTTGATGTTAATTAACTGTGCTGTGTTTATATTTTATAATCAAGAAAACTTATTTTATAATCAAAATTCTTAATATACGAGTATGTTGTGAGCCTTTCGCGTTTCTTCTGTTTTCGTGAAAAGCTATGTTATATACCATATATCCGAAAACAAATCATAAATAGTATTAACATTTACTTAAATTTACAAAAACAAACTGGCGATTGTGGTAAACGAGTGTTTCATAAATGATTTACCCCCTTCATAAACGATATTATTCAATATTTAAGCAAGCAGCAGGATATACGAAGGACGATAGTGTATTAATATTTTCAGATTTTGTAGAACAGAGTGCCAAAAGTCGCAACAGATTGAAAATGGCAAGGTATTTCATTACAAGCAAACCTTGTGTTACTTTTGTTACAGAACGTAGAGTTGCATAGTATGATATTTTTTTGTAGTTATTGCATTGTCCTCATGTTTTTGTTGTTCTGATAAATATAGATGCCGAGTTTCAAAACTTTGAAAACTTCTGATTTTTTTTAAGAAAATCTTTTATTAAAAATATTTCAAAAGTGTCGTTAATGTTCCTAAGTATAGAAAGTGAAAGAAGATTGATTAAAATATGCAAAGGGATACATCGTATAATGTATGTTAATAAATCCAGTCATAGTGATAGACAATTTTAAAGGAAAATTACGATAATGGGTGAACAATGTAAGGTTTGAGCAAAGTGATGAGTTGTGCTGTATGGATAACATTTTCTCAGATGACGGAAGAGTTACAAGGGATATCGAATGGCATGTAGAGATAGGAAACCAAGTCCGGACACTAAAATATATACGAGTACTCAAACGGGACAGTATAAAAATAAGCTAAGATTATAATCTTAAACTGTATTTTAGCATCAATTCAAATGTATGGGAGGGAAAGTTGTAAATTTAAAAAAATCAAATAAATGCTGCCTAAATGCGTGCACAGAGAAAAATACTACATATTCTTCTCCGTGCACTCATTTTTGCAACATTTATTGGTGTCTATTTATGACAGAAATGGAATGAAATTAAAAAGGGATGATTCTGAACTTTAAACTGATGTATTGAATAAGACGAAGAAGAGTATTCTGAGATGGTTTGGACATGTTGAACAAATAAGTAAAGAAATACTTAAAATAAGACTTTTATAGTGCAAATGTGATTACAAGGCTTGGGCGAGGAATTCCAAATAAACTATGAATGGATCAAGTGAATGATATTAAGAAAGAAGGAATCGTAGAAATGCAGAGAAATCGTAGGAGTTGTATAAGAAAGTGAATGAATGTAGAAGAAGTCATGAAGATGTGTGTCAAGATAGGAAAGTTAAGTCCTTTGCCCTCTGCTTACCCCAACAGGGAGATGGCGTGACGATATTTATGTACGAGTTTGCATGTATTATAATTTGTTTTATCAAACACTGTTTATTCCACTTTTTGTAACGGTATAACCCTACCGGGTTCAAGGCTCTCACCTCATCTTCAGGGGAGCACAAACAAGACTGGTGAGATGAAGATGAGGTGAAAGCCTTCAAATCGGCAGGGTTATACCGTTACAAAAAGTGGAATAAACAGTGTTTGATAAAACAAATTACAATGTCTTTAAACCTCCACAACGCTAATGCCTTTACTATAAACAATATAGTATGTTTGTATTTGAAAATAAATGCATATCATTCTAACTAAAGATATATTATAAAACTACAGATCAACTATGTTTCATTTTTTTATATCACTCACTTTAGATTGGTTGAACCCAATAATGATAATGATTATAAAAAGTCAATTTATGTAGCGCTGTTTAGAGAACAAATTTATTTTTCGTTAAAGTTATCTGAATAAATTCTGATATCCCTGTGGCCACTCTAATTCAGGCCTCGGACCCATTATCATTGACAATTTAAAAATAATACCAACTAAATTTATAAATTAGTTGAGTGTAAAGATAGCAGGTAGTGGCTGTGACCAATAAGTTGAGTGTGAAGATAGCAGGTAGTGGCTGTGACCAATAAGTTGAGTGTGAAGATAGCAGGTAGTGGCTGTGACCAATAAGTTGAGTGTGAAGATAGCAGGTAGTGGCTGTGACCAATAAGTTGAGTGTGAAGATAGCAGGTAGTGGCTGTGACCAATAAGTTGAGTGTAAAGATAGCAGGTAGTGGCTGTGACCAATAAGTTGAGTGTGAAGATAGCAGGTAGTGGCTGTGACCAATAAGTTGAGTGTAAAGATAGCAGGTAGTGGCTGTGACCAATAAGTTGAGTGTGAAGATAGCAGGTAGTGGCTGTGACCAATAAATTGAGTGTGAAGATAGCAGGTAGTGGCTGTGACCAATAAGTTGAGTGTGAAGATAGCAGGTAGTGGCTGTGACCAATAAGTTGAGTGTGAAGATAGCAGGTAGTGGCTGTGACCAATAAGTTGAGTGTAAAGATAGCAGGTAGTGGCTGTGACCAATAAGTTGAGTGTGAAGATAGCAGGTAGTGGCTGTGACCAATAAGTTGAGTGTGAAGATAGCAGGTAGTAGCTGTGACCAATAAGTTGAGTGTGAAGATAGCAGGTAGTGGCTGTGACCAATAAGTTGAGTGTGAAGATAGCAGGTAGTGGCTGTGACCAATAAGTTGAGTGTGAAGATAGCAGGTAGTGGCTGTGACCAATAAGTTGAGTGTGAAGATAGCAGGTAGTGGCTGTGACCAATAAGTTGAGTGTGAAGATAGCAGGTAGTGGCTGTGACCAATAAGTTGAGTGTGAAGATAGCAGGTAGTGGCTGTGACCAATAAGTTGAGTGTAAAGATAGCAGGTAGTGACGACTGCGACCAATATACTCGTATTAGGTACTTGCCCGTAACTGCATATGTTCAGAAAAAAATATTTTGTAAGAAAATCATAGAAACTTATCAAGGAAATATATTATAATCTCATATTCAAAGGTCTACAAAGAAACCTTTAAAGATATTTCAATGTGTGATAATAACATATTTGGCTTTATGTGTATACAATCATTAATTTTGATTAGAACTCCCAAAAAAATATTTTGTAAGAAAATCATAGAAACTTACCAAGGAAAGATATTATAATCTCATATTCAAAGGTCTACAAAGAAACCTTTAAAGATATTTCAATGTGTGATAATAACATATTTGGCTTTATGTGTATACAATCATTAATTTTGATAAGAACTCCCAAAAAAGATTGCCTTCAAAAGCTTTAAATCCGTACCGGACCATATCTCTAATGCTAAGATGATCATTCCACGCAACAACCCACTAAAATCCGCAACAACCCACTATTTTGTTGTAGTTTTTTTATGTGTGAACATCATCTCCCATTTGTTATTTTACATTTATAAAATTTGGAATCCTTGAGGCTTTTCTCTTTTTCGTTCTTGCTGATAGTTAACCTGAGATGGTATATCATATGTGGGTTTAATTTGTATTTTATTTTCTGCCATATAAATTGTTTTTTTTTTTAATCTAGATATACGGGGGTGTGGACTGAAAAGCCCCCCCGATGTCGTTGCGGTCGGGCTCGCCCTACATTAGTGTAATGTGTCTCGGCCGGGGGAGTGTTTGTGAGATGAGCCTGTACCTTTTAATTTCTTCTATCTAAAATGTGTTTTCTACAGTTTGTTTTGAGATGTATGTGCGATACTCGGGATGATGGATTTATTATATAAACTCGTATATATGATACACATTGTGTTGCTGTCAAGTAACCTTTATTTGTTTGTTTGAATTAATCTGAGGTGGTATTTGTGGATTTGTTTATTTTTCTGCCATCAATTTATTTTCTGTTTTTTTTCTTCTTCTTATTCTACATGTGCAAGGGTGTGGGCTGAAATACATCTGGTGTCCCCATAGCTGGGCTCGCCCCATATTGGTGGGGGGTATCTTGGCCGAGGGGATGTTATTAGATGAACCCAGACCTTTTGATAGGTTCTGTCTTTAATGTATTCCCTGCAATGTGTTTTTGAAGTGTATTTAAATATATTATGTACATGCTATGTTGCTGTCAATAAACCTATATTTACTCTATTATTATTATTTATTAAAACAATCTGCAATGTTGTCAATTTTTTACTAAGTTAACCTAATGAGTATGATATAGTATCTGGACTGTAATATAATCTATTAATCACTTTTACCATGGTCCCTGCCATCCATCCTGTTACCATTTTATAGTCTTGTTAAATTGTTCATATAATTTAATCACCCAGCATTTTGGCATTAATTTTTTTTACACTTTTTGTAAGCTCTGCGAAAGTTATGTTATAGCATTCTAAATGCTGTTTCATCAACTTGATTCCAAAAAAATCTTCGAGTATTTTATATGTAATCAAAATTAAACGTTTTGACAGACAATAGACTTGTCAAACTGTCGTCCATAGAACTATGTTTATTTCGACTTTCCTTATTAAAAATGGAGTTCTTTCAATTGAATATCTGCACTCTCAATATATTTTGTTTTTCTTCAATGACATAATATTTTTTCCGGATTATCCATTCTACATTTTTTTCTAATAACATCTTTCAGTCATCGGTGATATTTTTAACCTTTCTATTCCTGTGCTAAAAAAATCCGCCTGTTCCGGTGCCGCGTATTCAACACACATCAATACATATGTAAAAATGAGCGATTTAAAATCGGAAAAATTAGAATATTTATAGCCAATCGCTTAAATTAATTAAATTTGAAATCAAAAATGATTGTATACACATAAAGCCAAATATGTTATTATCACACATTGAAATATCTTTAAAGGTTTCTTTGTAGACCTTTGAATATGAGATTATAATATATTTCCTTGATAAGTTTCTATGATTTTCTTACAAAATATTTTTTTCTGAACATATGCAGTTACGGGCAAGTACCTAATACGAGTATATTGGTCGCAGTCGTCACTACCTGCTATCTTCACACTCAACTTATTGGTCACAGCCACTACCTGCTATCTTCACACTCAACTTATTGGTCACAGCCACTACCTGCTATCTTCACTAGTGAAAAAAAAACTAGTGAAAAAAACTAGTGAAATTAAAACTAGTGAAAAAAAAACCGTGAAAATCTTGGAACATATCTCGTTTGTTAATTTGAAATATATTAATGTTTAGAATTAAGCCCACCTATTTTACCTCCAGCAATAAAGTGTTAAATAAATAAAAGATTAATAAAATATTAAGTGAATTTTGTTACTCGATAACTCAATCGAAGCATTCAGCGCGTATGAGCGAATGCCCCCAGTTTGCCTGTGAGTAGTGTAGGCGTCAAGGAGCGGCGTCACTCAACTGTCTGTCCCATAGTAGCTAAGTGACACGGATAAATAATTCAGCGGGTTATTTATCCCCGAGTAAGTTAATGCAAGGTGTGGCTCTGAATACATTAACGGACGATCCCGCCCCGTCCCCTTCTGGCCTCCGATACCTTCCCCAACAGCCGAATCCTTGTGGCCTGGGGTGATCGTGATCACTTCGTATCACAGACTCGGAATTATAAAGGTGTATGTATCTACGAGTACGTCGGACAACCTTCAGACTTATCGGCCACTCTGACCTCATCATGACCAAGGATACTTAAGAAGCCTTATTTTTATTTTAATAAAAAAAGTCATTCATTTTTTTAATATTTATGATACTCCATAGACTTGACCAATTTGTTCTGTCTGCCTAAGGACAGCAAGATGTTGTTAAAAAAGTATTTGATTTTTAACATCATCCTAATTATTTTCCCCTTCCGATGTAATAACAGCAGAGGAAGAGCTCTTCGGTCACTATTATGCTCAATCTTCTTTTCTTGCCAGTTAGTCTTACGTTTCGACGTATACTTTCCTTCTCCGTGATAGATAAATTAGGAATGGAAATATTTTGAACCATTTAACTAAAAATAAAAATTCACGCTTTTGATAAAAAAAAACAGGAAGCTTGAACACTTTGACCATATCATATGACATGTAAAATATCAAATTTATCAGTTGATAAGGCAAGGAAAGAAAGCAGATACGGACAACCACTCGGTAGAACTATATACAAACTATTCCCGCAAGTTCTTAAGGCATTAGATACGGCATCTTCCTCTGTCTCGTGTACCAACAATTTTCCCTGGATGATCAATTGTGTTATAGTTTAGTTTCTAAAACTGGTGAACCTTCAGGGTTTTAAGCAATTCTCGATTTTATACACACACGTATCATACAAGAAAGAACTTTCACATTTGAAACAAGATCTGTCCAGGACATCTTGAATATACGTCTGTAGATTCACATTTAAAAAACCCTTAATCCTACGGAATGTTTCCTGGTTTAGTGTATTCGCCTGCATTATATAGAGGAAAGTTGATAAGATATAACATTCGTATTTCGAGTTGTAAATTCTGGAGAGAAAATTGAAAGCGTAATTTAGAAGGAGATGGGTGAGGTGTAATGTAAGAATGGATGTAAGAATGAGTGACTTAAACATGTTGATAACATAATTATGTTTTTTGAAAATGAAGGTAATTTAAAAGATATAATAAGTGAGCTGTACGAGAGATGCCAAGTAAAAGGTTTGAAAATTAATGTGATGAAATCAAAGGTTATGGTTATAGAATGAAGTGTGGTAAAATTTTATTGTAATACCTACGTATAATATTTTTTAATTACTTCTTTTAAGTAAATACATTTCATATTTTTTCTATACGTATTGAATCTCTTCATATAATTTTAACAGTTCGTTAAGCATTCAAAACAAACACAGACGTCCGACACCACCGATTTATCGGTATATATTTGGTTCACTCGTGAATGAGGTTTATATTTTTCTCATATCCATATGGACATTGATACGAAAAGTGACAGTAATGACATTTATAAAAAATAGTGACATTAACAAGACGAGCGAAGATTAAGTGAATGTTGTTGATACAAGTTATGGTAATAATAATTAAAATGAAGAATAATCAAATACTCTTTTTCTAGAAATAGTCTCATTAATTTGATGTTTGTCTTATGGTCTGGTGTGTCTTATCGTCTGAAAAATATGGTTCTTAAATTTTATTCCATCAAACCGCAAAATCCTAAAATAAATCGAATCCTTAAATGTTATTTACAACGTTGCTATTCTAAGGCAGAGACGTAAAGCTTATTTTCTCTCCAACCGTTCACGGAAAGGAATAATAAATGTGGTAGATCATTGTCGACTTGCATTTTCTTCGTTGCAAGTTGATTCGTTATTTTTTTTGCTTTCGTTAACTAGTCAAGAACAATAATTAAATTGTGATTTAATTATTTTTAACTTTTCCATTTTTTCCCTGGCTAATTCACAATGTGGAAAAATTTGTCCAACATGGTGTTACTTTTAAAAAACTTTTTTTGTCTTTATACTTATTAATTTTTTTTCGATACAGATCAGTTTATCTTGAAACAATATTATATTTTAAAAGACGTACTAAGGTTATATTATTATTTCAGAATATTAAATAATTGAGTATGCTAGAAATAATTAGGAGCTAAGTTGTATGAGAAGGTGTATGAATGTAGAAGAGAAAAAGGATGTCTAGCGCTCTGTCCTCTCTGTCTACCCTGACAGGAAAATGGCGAGATGGTATGTAACACTCACACTAGACTGCGCCGGCAAGAACTGTTCTCAATCACGTACACAAGAACGGGTTTTCCAGCCGCTATGCCTGTTGGAAGGGACTTAACCCTTTTGAACGGGACTGCTTCGGATATTGACATATTTCATATCACATTACCAAAAGTAAAATAATTTTTTAAGTCATCCATTGAGCCTCCCTTGTGTATTGGGACAATATGCGAACGTTTTAATGCAGTTGGGAAAGTTACACCTGTAAAACTCAAATTTATTACATGTTTCAGTGGTAGTGCTATAAATCTTTGAGTGTGTTTTACCAGTGCAGATGTAATCTGATCAGGCCCCGGGGCGCTACTTGCCTTAAGTGTGTTAATAGTAGTTAGAACTTCTTTTTAAAGAATGAAGAATAGCGTCATTCAATGACTGTTCAGTCGTTTTGTTCTTAGCAAGTATGTTACGTGAGAGATTATTGCCTACATTGGCGAAATATTCGTTATTGCCACTACAAAACTTTTGTGGTTCTTGTGTCAATGATATTATTGTGCCATCAATGTTTAATGTAGAAGGGGCACTTTTCTCTCTCACTGTACCGGTGATGTCCCTGATAACACTCCAAATTATCTTTTGATCATTGTTTGAGGCTTCAATTTTTGCTCTATAGTAATTTTCTTTTGCCTTTTGGATGAGTTTCTTGCATGTATTTCTGTACTGCTTGTAAAACGTTATTGAGTGTGGATCACTGGATGTCTTGAGTTCCCGGTGCAGACGATCTCTTTTGCGTATACAATAAATCAATCCATCAGTGATCCAAGGTTTGAGTTTTGTATACCTTCTGCTTCTAATGTGTATTGTCTGTGTGGCTGAGTTGATATGGGAGTTAAAAGCATTAATAAAGCTCTCCAGAGCTTCATTTACACTATGGGACTTGAGGTGTTTTGCTAATTTTCCGAATCAAGGGAGTGCAAGAGTTCTGGTTTGTTCGTAATTCTTTTTCTCTTCATGCCCATCCCTATTTGTCTACTTGCTCCATCTGAAAACCCCAATATAGTTGCGTAATGGTCAGTAATTGTTGTCTCGTACACTACTGCTCTAGCCCTCTGCCGAGTTCTCGCAATTGAGTTATCAATGCAGGAACCTGAGCCTAAAGTTACGCGTGTGGGAGTCACAATAAAAGGAATCAATCCATGAAAAGTCATTAGCTCTAGGTAATTCAAGGTAATTCTCTGGTTTTCCATCAATATATCAATGTTCACATCCCCCACAAGCACGACCTCCCGAGAACTCCGCCCAATAAATTGATCGAGATCCACCAAAAAGAACTCAATATCATGCATATGTGGAGGACGATAAACAGCAATTACAGTCTGCATATTCAGTTGGATCCTCAACACATTAGCAGCAGTGACGCTTATTTCAGTGACAGTAATCTCAAGATCTTTTTTCGCATATACCACAACTCCCTCATTCTGAGCTATATTATGTGTAGGTTTGTGTATGTTATAACCATGTAAATGTGTTGGCAGAAACTTGACCTTCATCCAACACTCCGTTAGAATAATCAAGTCACAATCGCAATTTAGATCTGATAGAAAAATAATAAAATCATCGAAGTTTCTATCGTAGCTGCGTATGTTCAGATGAATAATTTTCAGTTGCCGATAATCACTCATAAGTGATCTAAAGGATGAGACATTACTCGCATGATATCCAATTACGCTGATAATCTCATTAGCATTTTCATTCTCTTCCAGCATCCTTAACCTTAGTTTGGTGATTACGAAAATTATTGAAAGATAAAAGATTAAGTTTTCGTAGTTACAAATTTTAAGTGTGTATGCAAATGAATGACTAACTACAATAAAGAAACTGATGCAGATATACAGAGGTAGAAATTTTAAAACAACTTACAGGAAATATCACTATCAAGAAAGACAATTGATCAGAAGTCCGAGGGATGCTAATTGTATGAAATTGTACATGGAGAGAGAAGCTTACAGCCTTGGAGAAGGAAAAAACATCCATGAAAAAACAGAGCCATACCTCAACAAAAACAAGTCCGGATTCAATCATTCTGTCGTGCGCCAAGAAAGAGATCGGATCCATTTGTCAGAGTTTAGACAGGTCTGACTCTTTGTTTATGTAGATTATTGTAGAGCCATACTCCCTTCTAGCACACACACAACCCGATTTTATCCAGGCATACTTGTATCCCTTACTTTCACAAACTTTCTTGGTCAGACTCAGCATACGCTTACATCGTCTTGTTGAGAGCTCCGAAATATATATCCGACTCTTGACCAGCGACAAACCCAGATCCTTTGTTTCAAGTTTAACAGATCCATTCTTATTGGCAGTCCTATAAGTCTTGACTACATTCAGCATGGTGTTCCTGTATGCTTCGTCCTTGAAAGTCACAATTATAGGCCGGGGATTCTTCTGAGAGGATTTGACGGAAGCTCTCCATATCTCCGTTACGTATTCTGGGAGGCAGCTAAAATTTATTGTACTGGTCACCTTGCTCCATATTTTGTCAATGTTCTCTTCGGGAGATTCAGGAAATCCCCTTATTTCAATACTTCTTGTAAGACTCTTCGACTCAAGCAGGTCAATCTTTGCCTGCAGAAACTCAACACTCATTTCCAATTCCATATCTGAAGTCTTTTTTCTCACACAAAGCAACCCTATCACAAATTTCATCATATTTTAATGATAGGAAGGAAACCGATTTCACGACTTCCTCATTTTGCCGTTTGATGCCCAAATATAAGATGTTGACTTCCTCGAATTTCTTGTTAATCAGATCAACAATCGAGTTCTTGAATTTGTTCAGTTCAGTTGACAAATATTCATTTCCCATCACTACGGGGTCTTGCTCAGACTTTTTGTTTGCAATTTTGTTATTTTCGGGCAGACAGTACTTATTACTCTTGCATTGGCAACATTGCCGTATTGACAATTGAGTTTTGATGAGTCTTTTGAATGTTGTTATCGTATAATTCTGACATGAATAATGAAAAATATTGTCGCAAGTAGTACATCTAAGCACCATATCTTGCTTAATGTTCTCTTCGCACTTAAATCAAGTTAATTAGGATATTTTACAGCGATGTCTTACTTCACAAAATCTAACTGTTACTGATATATACTAACAAGTAGGTAGATTCACACTGAACTGTCAAAATTTACAGCGGTAACAAATTAGCCGATCTGATACACAACATAATATTTCACGTGCTTCACCTGTGTTTTCTATTAATGTTTATTTGGTTTTTGACAAGAAAGTCGATTTAAACTGTTGCTATTTTGTAACTTTTAACAGAGTAGCTATAATTTTATTAATTTTATAATAGCCACACCCATTTATTTCCTGTCCTTCCACCCCCGTTGCAAATTTTGACTTAGTAATATTTTTTATCAGTCAATAATAGTTAATGGGTTTGGGTCCCAAGTTAAAGTGCCTTTGAAGAGAGTCTACTCTCTAAACTTCCTTTTATCATATTTAAGTGAAAATGCATCCTTTAAAGTTTATGCAGTATCAAGCTAATAACATGCAATTTTAAATACACTCGTGTACTTTAAAATTGATGTTATAAATTTAATGCAGTTTAAAATATTATGTTTTAAAATGTATTAAAAAAATATGTTATGTTTTTTTTACTAATATTAAAATAGTAAATCAGATATATTTATATTTTTCTAAGAAATTCATTATTGGAATTAAATTTTCCATATTTTCAATATTTAACTCCAAACAATAATAAAATATAATAAAATGGCAAATCAGATATACTTATATTTTTCTAAGACATTCATTATTGGAATTTTATTTTCCACATTTAATTCCAAACAACAATAAAATATATTAAAATATAATAAAATGGTAAATCCGATATACTCGTATGTTATTCATCATTTTCTAAGAAATTCATTATTGGAATTTCATTTTCCATATTTTCCACATTTAATTGCAAACAACAATAAAATATACAATAATAAAATGGTAAATCAGATATATTTATGTTTTTCTAAGAAATTGATTATTGGAATTTCATTTTCCATATTTTCAACATTTAATTCCAAACAACAATAAAATATATTGATAAAAGAAAACTTAACCTTATAATATACATCATGAGTACTAATTGAATTACATACATATGTTACATACCATCACGCCGTTTCTCTCCTAAGTTAGGGGGAGAGGACAGAACCAGACTTTTCTATCTCGATTAACATAATTCGTCTCAGATACATTCAAACACTCTGACTTTACACCTTTCAAAATACCATTCATTCTTCTACCACACTTAGTATTCTTCTACCACAATTTTCATTAATATTTACAATGTATACATATTTATTTAGTCTATCTTCATTCGTTAGTTCCAATCGCCTATACCATCTTAGAGTTATCTTCATCATCAGACTTTAGTTTACTTTCATCCCTCATAATTTCATTGCGTGTTCTGTATATTCATTTTTAATTTACTTTCATCCCTCATCATTTCATTGCGTGTTCTGTATATTCATTTTTAGTTTACTTTCATCCCTCATCATTTCATTGCGTGTTCTGTATATTCATTTTTAGTTTACTTTCATCCCTCATCATTTCATTGCGTGTTCTGTATATTCATTTTTAGTTTACTTTCATCCCTCATCATTTCATTGCGTGTTCTGTATATTCATTTTTACCCTAGTTATTTTTTTAAGTACGCGTATTTATACAACAATTATTTGGCTCGTTTCAGCCTTTTTCCACATTCACGCTTCACTCCCATACATTAAAGTTGCTACTAAAATAGTGTTAATATCTTCGCTGATTTGATACTGTCTAGTTCAAGCATATATAATTTTATGACTTTTTTCATTCAATATCCTTCTTTACTCTTCCATCATCCAATAAAATACAACCTTATATATTTTTTCCAGTTGGCTTTAATTTTCATTCCTCACTCTTTCATTCAAATAACCCATTTACTTTTCCTTTCACACTTTTTTATCGCTATGATTTTGGATTTCGCAACATTCATACTCAGATCTTTCTCTTCACCTTTATTTCATCCTCATTTTCCGCTTACACTAGCATGTCACCATCACACAACAATCCGCTGTACTTCCTTCACACATGAATCTGTGTAAATGTTAAACAACCCGAGTAACATAGCACTTCCTTGCTTTACCCCTTTTGATAACTATTGGCACCAATACATTGTTGTGATCAATCATTTTAGTAGAATTTGGAATTATTTGTCTTTTAGTGTCTCATTAGCATTGCTTTTTTTTTAAATAGAAACACAATAGAGCAGAAATGGTCATAATAAAAAGTCACACTGCTGTAAAATAAACTACCACTTTCTTAAAAATAAACTTTAACAACAAATATCATTCCAAATCTCTCCTGGCTTATGAGAAGATGTCTTGAAAAACTCAACTTTTAAAGCGTAAGTTATTTATAATGCACAATTTGTCAAAAGTTTCGGATTTACCTTTATGGGACTCCATATTAGAATATTTAACAGTGAATTAATTGGAAAATAATTCTACATTTTGATGAAACTCCCAGATTGTCTCACGCTTACTTCCAGAGAAAATGAGATCTGTATTATTATTGAAAATAATATCTGCTCTAATATAAAAATATGTAAAAATATTTTTAATGCCAAAGACAAGGGATATAAACTACACAAGAGGGGTGGTAATGAAATAAAAATTGCTTGTGAAAGTATATACGAGTATATTGGAATATCACAAAGAAACATGAGCAATAGAATACGAGAACATAAGCGTTGTCTATTTAATAAAAAAGTCTGAATTTGCAAACCATATAATCCAGACAAAATAAAATTTCAAATATAGTAAGTTTGATATACTCGTACATCACAAAATTATAAAAAGCAGTGAATTTAGAAAAAAAATCTGATACCAGAGTAAAGAAAATGATAATAAATAACCAAAGAATGCAAAAGGTTTCACACTTGTTGAACATTTTTCCTCTTCGTTAATACTGTCGAATATTTGTGTGAAATATTTATTCCTACCATGTATGTAATTGAAATCTTTCATGACACCAGTCTGATATACGAATAAGCACTGTTCTCATAATAATCTTTCATGACACCAGTCTGATATACAAATAAGCACTGCTCTCATATTAACCAGAATCATTACACCAGAAGAGAACTTCCAGATTGGAGGTAGAAATACGTGCAGCGGGGATGAATCTAATTAATGGAATATTAAAGTAATTTATTGTGAAATATTCTTTATAATGTATTAGTAACCCGTAAATCTACATCTTTAATTTTACGAAGCGAGTAACAATAAATACCTTAACCAAAATACATTTTTTCAACTTCAACTCTAGTAACCATTGTAAAGATTTCGTTCGTTAATTTATTGCAGATAATTTTTCAGTATAGAGAATTTAAATTTTTGAATAATATCTTAGCGAAAACATTTTAATAGTCACTTTTAATATAAATTTCACCTTTTCATCAAGTTGAATTGATTGCTCGTAGAATAAACTCAATTAGGAACGCTAGAGTCGGTTTATGTTCACAAAAAAATGAAAACGAGTATTCATGATTCAATTTTTCTTACCATGAAATCTAGAATTTGATAAAATAAGGTTTCAAAATTTCATTGGGTTTTTTTACTAACCTGTCCCATTTAATTTATTGTTTAATTTATTGGGATTATCACATCGTAATAAAATGGAACCGGATTATTATATCGTAATGTTATCTTCCCATAAAACGGAAACACCTTCTAGGTACCAATGATCTTAAATCTTTAATACTTATTAAATCCCTGTTTTTAGATACTTTCATACATAATTCTACCTAAATTGGTTTAGTGACACTTATGAGCCGTCTTAAATAAATAAAAAATATACCGTGTCCTTAAATATATCCGAATCGATAAGACGGGCGCCCATATTTAAGGCTAAGACCGAAAAAAAGGTTAGTTTTCGGCCCGATTAATCAAGGATACGGGTTTAAAACCACTGGAGTAGGCATTGAAATACTACTGCACGTCAAGAAGGAACAACACTCATACAAGTATTGTTACCATACGAACTAATTTACCAGACTGATTTTTTTTCAATTTATTATTTTGGGTACGATCGTGAATTGAACCCTGACCCTTTTGGGGGAAATCAAGCATCTTAACAACTAAACCTCGGAGTTCGTCTCTTGAGATGATATTATATTACAAAACCCTACTTCATAAGTCATATATTATGTTTATAACAATGTAATAAATTTGTACAACTTTAGAAGATATTAATTTAAAAAATATATATGATACACATATACGAGTATACATTTTCATCCTATAATATTTAAAAATAATTTTTATTTTATATGTACGTAAAATTGAATTTATTTTCATCGTTTACTTCTACAATTAAAACTTGAAGAGAATTCAAATTTTATTACAAAAGATAGGGGTAGATTTGTTCCTGCTAAATTTTCTTCGCGGAATATTCAGAGCTTTCAGTTTTCAGGCAATTTTTAAGGCTGTCAAGAATGACATCTTAGAAGCGGGGGAAATTTTATATTATTTTTAATTTAATCTTGATGAATCCTACCGGTGGAAACATTTCACTGCTGGCAAAATTTCTTTGAAGGACAGGTGGGAAAGTTATTATTACGATTAGAGAATTAAGAGATTTTTAAAATCCGCGAATATTTATCGTTATTAAAACATAGTTTTTACGCACAACAAATGATTTTTTTTTAAATATTTTAAAGTAAAAGATAAATTTAAAAAAAAAATCAAATAAAAAATAATCTATAGGTATATTTTATTCTTTAGAATAATTTAAGTATCAATTCCTCAGTAAGACGGGGTGCCACGACAAATGAAACGCAACAAACCAAGATCTTTATTTTTTATTGCTTATTTTGTTTTTCCTGCTACGTAAACATTCAGTTATGTGTCATGCAAATAAATTAGTAAATACATTTCGAAAAATCTATTGTACTAAAATTTTTTTTACCAGACACGTATTTGAAATTGAGTGTTGGTTAAGAGAGCATTATTATTTTTTTAACTTTTGACTTAGGTTGTGTGTCAATATAAAAAATAAAATAAATACGATTTGTATTCTTGTGTAAAAAAATCAAACTAACCTTTTCGTAACCAAATTTATTTTATTTATTTATAAAAAGAATCTTTTTCTTCTTCCCAGTATCATGGCAGGTCCCCCCAACGTTGAATATCACTTGAGAGTAGGCATCTTTGTCCCCGGCAGCCCGAAAAAGGTCCTCAACGCTCCTCATACCAGTCCAATCACGTATATTGCGGAGCCAGGAGATTTGCCTCCTGCCAACACCTCTTTGGCCTTCTATTTTGCCTTGGATGATCATGTGCAGAAGTTTGTACTTTGCTCCTCTAAGTACATGACCTAAATAGGACACCTTTCGGATTTTAATATTAGTCAGCAACTCTCTATCAACTTTGGCTTTTTGAAGAACCCTCGTGTTGCTGATTATATCCGTCCAGGGTATCCGTAGCATTCACCAGGCAATTCGTAGTATAAAAAGAATAATTGTAATAATATACTCGTATAATATAATTAATGAAAAATAAGAAAAACCACTAGTTAAAACGGGTAATTCAAAGTGCTAAATATCCTCAGTGAGATACAAGCAAAATCCTAGTTTACTGGGGACACGACAAAGGCAACAAACCCAAATCAATAAAAATTGTATGTCCAAATTAAATAACCTGTTGTTTTTCGCAAATTATGTATATTTTTTGTCATGTGTAAATAAATAAAAAATTTAAAAAAATAGAAGTAAGTTCTCAACTTATATGGATCTGGGTGTGTTGCCTTTCATTTATCAGTCTTGATTATTTTCAAAAAAGTTGTACTTTTTTTCTGTAATTCATTACACGTATATTTGATAAGAGATCATTGTGAATTATTATTAGATTAGAATATTTTTTTATTAACCCTAAAAATCATTAACATCCAGTGATATGGGGCTGCAACGGCAAGCATGGGAGGTAGTAGATCTCCGCTAAAGGTAGTAAATCTCATAAGCAGATCTCAGAAATAAAAAAACACTATGGAAACCCAACAACACAAAATAAACCTGCTTGGCAGACCGAATCAGAAGCTTTTAACGAGGTGGCTTGGAGAGGAAAACTGGGAGCCACCGATCGGCTTAGAGCAAAATCATCCGTGAGGCTTAAGCGCAGCATTAAATCTATGAGGATCTGATGTAAATAGGTAAACCAAATACTCGTTACTTCGTTTTCATGGAAAATATTACCAGAGCTCTCTCCGGTAATTAGTAATGTGTAATTTGTGAAAACTTTTTATTATTTTTTGTAATTTAAAAAAATATATTTCCTATACAAAACATACATATATCAATACCATCACACCATTTCCCTGCTGAGGTAAGCAGAAATGACAGAAAACAATGCATTTCTTTTACCACATATATATGTACACCTTCTCATACAGGTCTTACGATTTATCTTCCTGCTTACTTTTCCTTCTATCAAAATATAATTCACTCGATTCAAGCATTCATTCTTTGACCTTCCTCTACCATGCCTTCTGCTCGCATTTGCATGGAATATTTGTTTTTTTTAGTATTTTTCATTCATGCGTTCTACGCACCCAAACCATCTTAGAACGGTCTTCTTCATCATAATCAACGCATCAGCCTTAAGTTCAAATTCATCCCTTTTCACTCAATTCCGTTTTCATTGCCACTCCATGTATTTTTAAAAGTGCACACTGTTCACGCCAGAGCGTGACGCGAAATATCGTTCCGATAATGGGCCGCTCTGTTATCGCCGCCGGCCCTGTCGCGCGATTTAATATTGTTCTCACAAGTTCTAAAATATAGTATTGTAGCGGGTTAGCGATTTTGGCGTGACGAACGAATTCCCGTCGACAGTTCAGTTGGGCACAGACTGTCATCCGGATGACACCAAGAATATCTCAAAAGGACCAATAACAACCAATACCCTTCATCAACGAAGAACCAGTGCAAATAAGTTCTCAACCACCGTGACCGACCTCTTCAGCCCAAACGAAGCTCCAAGAGTCCTGGAACATCAGCAGAGATCAGCCGATACATCCGACTCCCGTCTTCAACACCCGTGAGTACCTATTCCCTTTTTCTCATCCGATGGTGTGGCTTTCGCTTCACCACACACATTTCAACAGCATTTTTTCATTTTTTTTCTATATTTTTCCACGCCCACGTTTCACTCTCACATAAATCAAAATTGGTACTAAAATAGTGTTGAGTTACCATATTTTCTTATTTTTTTAACAAACAGCCCAATTAGAACGCAACGTATGTTTCATCCCTACACCCTTAATATTGATTAAAAGCCTTCCCACCGCGAACAATTTGTTTTCACCGTTTATTCTCGAGCTTAAATAAATGATGCACAGTTAACTCAAAGCTGTGGTGATTACTCAAAGACTTAATAATTGTGATTAACAAGGTTATGATTGGTAGCATCATGGGATGCTGTTCTCTGCAGCAATGGTAATTAATCTCCTACGAGCAGCTCACCCCTGAGATGCAAGTCTACAGCCATATTTCATTCTGAGGACCTCGACTACTTAGAATTAAACTTATTATGAAATAAGTCATTAATCAAACAATACAATTTTGAACAGATAAAATAAACAAATTGTTTTTGGCTTTTGTTTTAAATACACTAATTTAATTCAAGAATTATTTAAAAACCAATGTGTCTAAATTAATATTTTAGATATGTACGTATCACGCAATATCCTTTTTAGGATAAGCAGAGAGGATAACCTTCCTATTCACACAAACAGTATTTGCCTAATTATTTTTTTTTAATAATGTTAGGATATGTTTTTTTTCATATTTTATTTTCTTATTTTGACATGGTTAAACACGGTACATCCGACGAGATCATTGCTATACAACAATTTATCCCAAGGAACCAACTTATCTTGAATTTATTAAACTGTTTTAATCAATAACAGATTTTGCAAAAAAAAAACTTTTCTTTAAATGTACTATAGGCAAAATAAACAAATAAATTATTAATCTCTATCAATAATGGTAGAACTAGACGAAATAAATTTATTCAAAAATAATATTGCCTCAATAAAAAATTATCTAGTTTATAGGTTGTCCGGAAAGTAAAATCGTGTTTTTAGGTCAAATATTAACGGAAAATTCCATCAAATGCGGTAGTTAACAATAGTTAACTACCGCATTTGTTGTTATCAAAAAACGGTAGTTAACAATTTTTTTCAGTATCTCGTCAAATGCAATTCTGAATGCACCGACTGACGCTATTCTCTGCTACTTTAAGCTTTTTATTATACATATTACTATTTTCTCAAGAACATTCTTCCTAAATAGAAAAATACTCTGTTTGCTTTATTTAGTCTTCCATTACAATGCCCTGATATGATTACTATTTTAATGACATTTAACTTGAGTATGTAACATAAGTTAATAAAGATAGAAAACAGTGCATGTGAAAGACGTAAGGAAATCTGGTTGAATCGAGCGTACGTAGCATCAAAAAAGTGTAAGCGCTTTAAAACCACCCTTTTTTGGAGGTCTTACCAAAATTTATGATTGTATATGAAATGACAATCTACGTGAATTAGTTGACAAAACACTGACAATACTTCCACCCGGAGGTTTCGGGTTTATATCCAAAAAAATCCAGTGTAATAAAATATTTCGTCTAGTAGCAACACTTGAATGTCCTCAGTGAGATACAGGCAAAAACCTAGTTTACTGGGGACACGACAAATGGGGACACGACAAAGGCCACAAAACCCAGATCCATTAAAATTGTGTGTCCGAATTAAATTACCTGTTGTTTTTTCGCAAATTATGTATATTTCTTGTCATGTGTAAAATAAATTAAAAAATATATATCATATATGAATACTAAAACACATACACTTACCAACACCTAAACCCGATTGTGTTACTACCACATATTGAACAACTACAAATGTTTCTTTGTAGATCGTCTTCGTTTCTTACAAAATATGTTTTCCTTAACATATACCCTATGCGGGAAAGTACTGTATCTTATGACTGCAGTCAACACCTTACACTCAATCTGTTTTTTTTTTGTAATATTTTTAAGTTATCAATAATAGTGCTGTTCGAATTCCGAGTTAGAGCGCCCTTCAAGAGAAAATGTTCTTTAAACCGAACTATAATTGTCCTACTATTATAATTTTAACTAAAAAAAAAATTAAACGGCAAAAAATATTTAGTAGTTGATAATAACCATTTGTGTGTTCACACGTCATTTTTGTTTATTTTTTAACCTTTCCCTTCCTGTGCTAAAAAAAATCAGCGTGTTCCGGAGCTGTGTATTCAATACACATGTAAAAATGAGCGATTTAAAATCGGAAAAAATAAGAATATTCATAGCCAATCGCTTAAATTAATTAAATTCGAAGTAAAAAGTGATAATAATTAAAATAAAATTTTTGAAAACATGAAAAAAAAAAAAACATCGCCCACGATTACAAAACGGGCGATGCGACCACCTCAAATGGCTGCCCGAAAGCTACTGAAGCGAGCGAATTGAGATTCTTTTTCGGTCGTTCCCATACACCGAAGCTAGAGTGAGAGTGAGACGTGAATAGCGTCGCTTCCTCACCCATAGCGGATTTTAAGAATGAATATACCTACGTCACACGTTTGATTGTATTGGTAAATTTATTCCCGACTTTCATAAAAGATCCCTGATGTGGTCGATAAGTGCTAATTATTATTAATATTACTTTTTCATTCAATGCGTAAATGTATTACGGAGGAATAACTAAAATCTGAACCCAGTATGTGTTATAACATATTTATAGAGATATTAAAGTTTATAGAAGCAATGTGTACTAGTTATACATCACAAGGAAGGAAGGGTTAAGATCAATGAATGGCAACATTTCATAATGTTGGATATATGGTATAGGCAATACAAGACAAATTTCGGATGTATGAATACCTATCCAGTGGTGTATGTAAGGATTAAAAAAACCTTCAAAGGAACCTTAAACATACTGGTTGGATGATTGGATAGTGGGTGAGAGTGAAATGACGATATATGTGAATTAGTTGACAAAATACTGACAAGACTTCCACCCGGAGGTTTTGGGTTTGTTTCCCGTTTGTTTAAAAAAAACAGTGTAATAAAATATTTCATCTGGTAGCAACACTTGAGTGTGCTAGACGGAATTAAGTTGTATTGCATCTTAATGTGCGGAAGTATTGCCAACTTGTGCGATGATTAACTTCAAATTTCGTGCCTGCCCCTGTGATTCTTAAGCCCGAAGACTCGATTGATTAGGACGAAAAAATGTGTTTTTGATACCTGAATACAATGTGTTTTTGATACCTGAATACAATGTGTTTTTGATACCTGAATACAATGTGTTTTTGATACGCTATAGAAGACATT
>CATKWJ010000652.1:0-36170 GCA_949825065.1 Odontocerum albicorne | reverse complement strand
CTGTGGCAATCTCTTTCAACCAAATAGAAAGATATTCAAAAGAGCTTTAACGAAAATCAAACTGAATCCGTTTTAAAAAAAAAAAACCTTTCCAATGGGAATCACCCGCTTTCCCTGGGTTGGGAGACAAGCGTCTTACCAACTAGGCAAAAAAAAATAATAAAAGTTTTATATTTTTCATATGAGGGTTTTAAGGAAAAATACCCTTTTGGCTTATTGGGCCCTTGTCAATGTTTCTCTACGAGTATTTTTTTTCATAATTACCTACAATTTTATACAAACATGTATAAAACTATATGGTAGTATGAAAAAAATTGGTTGAACTGCCAACCAAAATATGAGTATATCGCTGATTTCCCGTAAGAAATAGGGAAAGGTTTTCTGGCATTTTTTGTTGGTGTAATTTCATTTAATCATTATTGTTAGACCAATGATAATATTTTGGGAATGATCAGTACTTTACGGACTTAAATGAAAAATCCCATTCAATTTTATCAAATAAGATGGAAAATGGACAAAACTAAAAAGCTTTAGTCTCCCCGTCTTAGTGTGTATTACAAATATATTATTTAAACATCAGAAAGGGACAAACATAATAAATCCATTTCAAGTTCTACAAAGGGTTAGTACATCCAGTGAGTTGATGTATAATTCAAAGAAAACTTAAGGTATTAGAAAAGAACAAAGGTTTTAAGGATATGAGGTTTATAACATAAAAGGGTTTCCTTAGTTGAGAACTAAAACCTCTTGTTTTTCAATAAAATATGATGTTTTCTTTTCCTTAATATTTTGTATCATTTAGAAATGAATTTTTCTTCTTGTCTTTGAGTGACTTGCCTGTCTATTATCATGTTGGTTATCTTGTGAATAACTGCTCAGTGACTTGCCTGTCTATTATCATGTTGGTTATCTTGTGAATAACTGCTCAGTGACTTGCCTGTCTATTATCATGTTGGTTATCTTGTGAATAACTGCTCCAAATAGCTGCATAATTAACATAATACTTAAAATTCAACCGCAGGTGTCAACCGCAGGTTTTTTTAAAAACAATATTAGCAAAAAAAATACACTTGGGGTCATAAGAACATGCTACTTAAAATACGCTTTGCTTTAATTTCTGAGTTCATGTTTTTGACATTTTATGCCTATTAAGGGATTTTCGTAACCTTGGATTTTTTTTTTAATATTTTATTTTCACCAACATGGACACAAATTCTGGGGTTCCCATTCGAACTATTTAAAATTGTTCAAACGGAATAAAAATCTTCTAAGTCGTTCCTGATGGTCACAATCACCATGATTATCAACAATCCGTGTCTATTACAAATCCCAAATCCATCTCTGGCCATACATCGCGTCTCCCGAAACCACCCCCTGATCACTACTCAGCCTCTGCTCATTTCACACTTCCCGCCAGATTTAACTGCTCAGGCTGTTTGTTATCCTCAATATTATTTGTTGTTCTTGTATCCAGCACAACAAAACATGTTTCAACCACAAACTCTTCAATAATCGATCGATGGGTTCTTCTTCCAGTCCATGGGAAGTATCAATTATTATTTGCATATTGCGTACCTAGGAGTGTTCAGGTCAGAGCACAATATAAAAAAAAAAACAAAAGACGAGGGTTCGGATCAATCCAGTCTTGTTTTTTCTTAGGACTCCTCGATCTTTCAAGACCACTTCCAGATAACTCATCGCTCCCTTAGTCATTTAAATTAAAATATTAAACCTTATTAGCTCTAAAAACTCAATAAAAAAACCTCACCCGTTTTTCTTAACTTTTCGTCCGTTTTGGACAGTGTTTTGGAAGCTAAAGTGCTTAAAAAACATAGCCCTTAACAATCCTTTATACTATTTGCCTCCATCAAGCCTAACAAAGCAAAAAAGTCTTCAAACCAGCTTTCTTTGTCACTGGGTCTGTTAAATGAAATTTTCTCGCAGTAGGGCTGCGATTAGAGGAAAATCTGGAGTATTTTCGGAAGAAATTTAAAATGTTTTTGAGTCATCAAGGTACCCTTAGGACTAAGACAGATTATTAAAAAAATGGTTCCACATAACATATAATCAAATATCACTGAACACCTCTGTAACCTTATTGGTAAGATACTGTGTTCTGAGTCAAGGGTTGCGGGCTCGATTTTAAATACTAATAAAGATCTACTCTTTTATGGGGAACAACATAAGTCCCCCATCCAGTGGGATCTACAGTAAAATATCGAAATCTACTTTATGTTTTTAAGAGCGCGACGTCGCGTTGTGATGAAGAATGAACTGCCCAAAGGGTTTCCTCCCCGATGGCAACACACCTGAGTGTGAAAAGATTAGTAGTGACGAAGGACACAAGGATTTAGAAAATAACCCCTAGCACCGCTAATATACTCGTACTTATAAAGCAGCTGTAGGCCTAACGTTACATCGGAGTTGCCAGCACTTTAACAATACACTTTGAATGTAGCAAAGCTTTCATTCGACGCCAATAAATCTGAGTAGCCAATCGGTCCGAAGATGAACCAATATAAGAATGAGTGGAAATCCTTTCGGAAATTATTAACTTGAATATCATTGTAATACCACAAAATTTGATCAGCGTATCGATCAAAATAGCTACAAAAATCACAACAGGACACGATTGAAGCTAAAAGTTTACTGTTAAAGCTCCTATGACCAAAAATCACAACAGGACACGATTGAAGCTAAAAGTTTACTGTTAAAGCTCCTATGACCAAAAATCACAACAGGACATGATTGAAGCTAAAAGTTTACTGTTAAAGCTCCTATGACCAAAAATCACAACAGGACAGATTGAAGCTAAAAGTTTATTGTTAAAGCTCCTATGACCATAAAAAAATGAGTAGTCCAATACTAGGGTAATTTGAAAAGTTATGTTAAAAACAAGTAAAATACATCTTTTATAAAGTAACGTCACTGCTGGTGGTGGTATCATTCCTCAAGCAACCTTTATCAAAATTTCGGTCAGATATGACGGGTAGTCAACGTTTCACAACCACTTGAATTGATTAATTTGACATTTGCCGCAACAATAGAAAACAACGAGTTTTGTGTCATCATAAAATATTTTTATTTGAAGAAGTCAACAGATTAAAGCCGAGTTAGATAAAGTTCACGGACACTATTTACCAGCGCTGAACACTTGTGTTTTTTTTTTTTCAGGATAAATGCGTTTTAAACGGGGCCGTACGTGCACTGAAGATAAATCATGCTCTGGACGTCCACCATATGGTATATATATGAAATTATTGGAGAAATCAATGATATCGTAATGGAAGACCATTTAGTGCATGTGCGTGAGATTTCATAAACTGATAATCTCAAGTAAGCGGGTGCACAATCTCCTAAACGAAAAATTAAATATGATAAAGCTGTCTGCGCGATGGATGCCGCGATTTTCAACTGTCGACCAAAAACGTACTTAAAAGGACATTTCAATGCATTGATTGGTAATGATTGATTGCAACCCGAATGACTTTTTGCGTTGATTTGACTGTGGATAAAACTTGGATCCCCCACTATACACCAAAGTCTAAACAGTAGTCAAAACATTGGACAACTGGTAAAAGTACGCCGAAGAAGACGAATACCGTTTGGTCGGCTGAGAAGGTGACGACCACTGTTTATTGGGACTTCCAATAATTCATCATAATTGACTGCATACAAAAGGGCAAGATAATAACGTAAAACTATTATGTGGCAATGTTGGACCCTTTGAAAAACAAATTGGCGGCAAAACGGCCAAGATTGGTGCGCAACTACTCTTTCACAAGGGCAACGCGCTGTTCCACAAATCGACTGTCGCAATGATGAAATTGCATGAATCAGGCTACGAATTGGTTTCTCGTCTACCATATTTACCGAACTTGACCCCGCGTGACTTTTTCCTGTTCGAAATTTTGAAAATTAAAAAAATTACTGCGTGGGAAGAAATTTTCATCATATCAGGATGTCATCGCCAAAATCGATGACTTTTAAGCGGGGTTTTACTAAACCTATTTTTCAAACGGGATGACAAATATTTGGCCTGCACTGGACAAAGTGTTTGGCCTTTAAAATAAATGGTTTTGTAGAATTAAATAGTTATTAGCCGAAAAAAATTGTTTTTTTTGCAAACATTACAAATTACCCACGTAGCTTGCATGCACCAACGAGGAGCCATGAAGTATTTCTACAGAGGATGACGATCAACAATATTGCCAAGTTGACAATTGGGCCTATTGCAGGCTTTAAGAATCGCGCGAGGATTCATCTCTAACAAGGCTTACCCTTACCGAGAAGAAAATTCGTGGTGCGATGTTGGACTCACAGATCCCACAAAGCGAGCCCCGTTAAGACCAAGAGTATTTCCGCCAAGCATATCCTATAAGCTTTAGCGAAAGCCATTAGCGTCCATCATTGACCGTCGTTCAATACCCTCTGAACAACTGAGAGTCAACTTTTGCGAGTCTACATCAGCGATCTGTTCGATTTCGATGGCCAGCTGTAATGCCATATTTTAAGAGACCTGTCAGATAGCTGACAGCTGGAGTAGTTGTTCTAAAGAACCACATAGAGAACTCTTGTAAAGTGTTTCTTTAACTCCTCTTACAGTGCCGTTGCTGTTACACATTTTTTGTAATAAGTGATGCTGAGCTTCTTTAAACAAGTTTTGTAGAAATGGTTTCTTATATTGACATGTCTATTAAATTGAATCAAAATTATCTAAGACTATCTATGTATAACTCCAAACATGGATCTTACATAATTAACCTTAATTTACTTTGGTAATAAATAACTTGGAATATTTTTTCTATAAATCGCTTTATATTTTTTAGTATAATTATTTCTTCTAAAATCTCAATTCCAAATTAAGTTGTGACTTTGTTACGTACCGTTTTTGTAAAAAAGAAATTTAAATATTATTTTGGTCTCAACATGAAAGGCAGAGTTTGAACACCTCCCATATAAAATCATTATCAGCTCCATCCTCCTCTATGAGAATTTGGGTTGTAGTGCTGAAACAATTCATTTCCCCGACATCCGTAGCCGAGTTAGTAATATGCTTGACTAATAATTTCCGGTATTATCGGAAATCGAAAACGAAAGCTTCAATCTGGAGCTTTCGGGTTCGGTTCTCGATAATACCGGGTACAAGGGTACCAATCTCCCACGTACTAGATTTAACTCTCGTGCAAGCGTTGCTTCCTCTTCATGTGCGTGATAATATTGCTATCACGTGTGATTATGAACCTGAAGGCTCGAATAATTTGGCCGAAATCAATGTTGTCTTCCAGGCATGTGTTTGATTCATTAGTTTGAATATATTGAAGGAAACCATACTAATGAAATTTATTTTCAATATACATTGTCGTGGGTTTTTCCTTTGAACAACACCTTTTCAACTCCCAGCATGTTTTCGCGATATTTTAACTACGTGAAAGGACTACGTAATCACTTGTTACGTGGTCACTGAAAATGTCATATTCCAGTTGGTGTAGCTATGATCACTTTCTTTAGCAAATATCCTTCCGGCAACATGAAGTAAGTGAGGGTGAATATGAAATAGAGATATTATACGCGCTTTGGCATGTAAAGAGAGTGGCGTAATTTTTATATTTAATCTTGTCCCTTGGCCCTGTTGTAATTTTTACGGCCATCTTGATTTATCTGCTGACTACATTTGTGGTACTGCGAACAAAACCCATATCATAATTTATTTGATACATCTTCAAAACAATTGGCTTCTACGATCTAGTAACATAAAAGGAGAGATTCACTGCATTCGAAGGTTTCTGCAAAAGTACTGAAAACTTACTGGGCTGTTTGAACTCCAGACCTTAAGCCACTATATAAGTACATTAATTGCACTGTTAACTATTTATATTTTCCCATTACGTAAGACTTTTAGTCCCTCATCGCTACTACTCATATTATGGTGTGTCGCCGATGGAAGAAGAGTTGCTATGGATAGTTCCTTCTTCGACACTACGTGACATAGTGCTCGTAATAAAAACTTACTGGGCTGTTTGAACTCCAGACCTTAAGCCACTATATAAGTACATTAATTGCACTGTTAACTATTTATATTTTCCCATTACGTAAGACTTTTAGTCCCTCATCGCTACTACTCATATTATGGTGTGTCGCCGATGGAAGAAGAGTTGCTATGGATAGTTCCTTCTTCGACACTACGTGACATGTGCTCGTAATAAAAACTTACTGGGCTGTTTGAACTCCAGACCTTAAGCCACTATATAAGTACATTAATTGCACTGTTAACTATTTATATTTTCCCATTACGTAAGACTTTTAGTCCCTCATCGCTACTACTCATATTATGGTGTGTCGCCGATGGAAGAAGAGTTGCTATGGATAGTTCCTTCTTCGACACTACGTGACATGTGCTCGTAATAAAAACTTACTGGGCTGTTTGAACTCCAGACCTTAAGCCACTATATAAGTACATTAATTGCACTGTTAACTATTTATATTTTCCCATTACGTAAGACTTTTAGTCCCTCATCGCTACTACTCATATTATGGTGTGTCGCCGATGGAAGAAGAGTTGCTATGGATAGTTCCTTCTTCGACACTACGTGACATGTGCTCGTAATAAAAACTTACTGGGCTGTTTGAACTCCAGACCTTAAGCCACTATATAAGTACATTAATTGCACTGTTAACTATTTATATTTTCCCATTACGTAAGACTTTTAGTCCCTCATCGCTACTACTCATATTATGGTGTGTCGCCGATGGAAGAAGAGTTGCTATGGATAGTTCCTTCTTCGACACTACGTGACATAGTGCTCGTAATAAAAAAAAGGTCTGAATCTTACAGTGTTGATCGCGCTAAATGGGGACTTATTTTGTCCCTCATATCAGCGTGGATAACCCACTACTGGCACTATACCATGTACAACGAAAATATATTCAAAGAAAACAATATGGTTAAAATGTGTTTTTATCTTTAATTTATTGATAAGACGCATTGCAAGTTCGATTTGTGTTGATTATCAATTTTTTTATGTAGAGTCAAGACCTGTTTTACATATGCTTATTTTATGAAGAAGAGATTGCCACATTGCAATAAATAAAACCCCGGTTTTTACCATGTGCAATGAAAATGTAATCTACGAGTATAAAATATTGTATAATTCTTAAATTGCTGTTTTATGTAATAAAAAGTAATTCAATTTATTTCTACAGAAATTCGTAACCAGAATACGAATTTCTGTAAAAATAGAATTCGGTTCATTAGGCAAATTTAAAAATATACTCGTAAATTATATTTTGATTAATTTTTATGCGGCCATGAAAAATTTGTTCTCGAGCCATAACTTTCAATTAATGTCAAAATTAATTAAAATAAATGGAAAATCATAAAGAAACAAATCAAAATTTCTGCGTTTAAATGTTAAAGCTTATATAATCTATTTAAATGTACTGTTTATTATATTTTTGTAATAAATACATATCATTACGCCATGTCCCTTTCGGTGTAGGCAAGGATAACTTATCTCTTAACTTTTATTATCAGTACAGTGATTCATTTGCTCATTAATCATATCTCGTCCTAATCCATACATCCCTTCATTCATGCTATTCCATATCACCTTTATTTCCGTAAAAAAAATTTTTTTTTCATTCGAGTAATTTTCTTATTTCTCATCATTGATTTATTACGCTAAATATATATTTTATTTATAAGTAAGTATCCAAGTCATCTCAATTTTCCTATGTTAATTATGTTTATAGCATAAGTTACAAACAACTGCCCATTTTATGGTCATTCTATTTTTTTCAATTATTTTGTGTACTATATATATATATATGGATATACACAATGCAACAAGTAGGTTAATTGCAGTAAAGTAATTTATTTCAACCAATCAGCTTATCTTGGATACGTAAAGTTGTTTTAATCCATGACAGATTTAACATCAAAAAATAAAACAAGTAATAATTGACTTATCTCTTAACAACATTGACATGTAAGGATACTCCGGGTAATGTTGTATGTTTTCAGTTCTCTTTTGATGACTTTTGTGACGTAATTGGTAAAACGATTGACTTCCATCCGGGGTTTTGGGTTCTATTCCCGATGGAACCCAAAAAATATCATTTAAAAAAGGATTCCAATCTTATTCGATAGTTCGTCGCACGTTCTGAATACTTGTGCGTCTCTTAACGTGCGGTAATGTTATTAACACAAGCAATGGCGTACTGCGAGTTTCGTATCCTACTTAAGTGATTCTATATGCAAGGCCTCGATTACTAGGGCTGAAGACAATATTGTCTCCCCCCCACGTTTTTAAGTATGTCTGAATTACCGAATGGGAAATGTTAAGGTGTCACCATAAAAAATATGAAAAACGGGATAAAGATAGTTCACATCTACAGCTGCACCGCATGGACATTAAATGGAGATGTGTAAAATTACGTTATTGATAATATGCAAAATAGTATCTCATCTCCCAATAAATTTTTTTTTCATATTCTGAAAGAAAGTAGTATTTTTTGAAATGATAGAAGATTAGAATTTTTAAGCTTGCACAATAATTTTCCGCTATTTCATATATTTTTATGCCAGAATTTTAACAAAACATCTTTATTCAAATCAAATAATAATTGTATCAAATTGATTTATCTGCTTTTCACAAACTAGATATTTTTGTTATAGGCCAGCTTGAAAGAGTGAGTAACGAAAGAAGAATTTGAAATTAATAGAAAGCGAGGAAGAGTTGGCCGAGGAAAGACTGGAAAAAAAATACTTAGAAAAATTTCAACTGAGGGAAATGTACATAGTGAAAAAGACAGGGGGAAATATATAGCGAGATGTTTGGACATGAAAGAAGTTAGAGTTGTATGCATGAATAGAAAGACGAAGAGATCTGTCTTTTCTCCCAACCCTAAAAAGAATATGGCGTGATTGTAAACGTGCAGTAATTTTACAATTTAAAGTAACTATTTTATATATATAATATAATATATGTATGAATAAAACTTTGAATTTTTTCCGCTCAACTTCCATTGTACGAGTATGTAGTACAATCTGATGAATCCGCCCAACTTCCATTGTATATAGTACAATCTGATGAACATGTGAGCATCTCTTCCAGCCACCAAGAAAGATTTAAAAAATGTCTAAAGGGAAAACCAGACTGGATACCCCTTTGAATAAAATTGCGTTCCAACGGAAATCGGACCCGTAACTCCGGAGTTGAAAGACAGGTCTTACCAACTAGGCCTAGGAGATCAAGAAATTTGAAATCCAACAATCATTTTCCTAATGAAAAAACCTCACTGATACTCGAAAGTTAATATACTCGTATGTTAATTTACGTGAGTATAGAAACAAATCAATCAATACCACTGAGTCGAGATAATATCAACAGGAGTAATAAGCAATCTATCATGTTTGATGAAGATTATCAGGCATTTCAATTATTGGATATATATTGATAGATCATATATTGATAGATTGTGCTAGTATTAAATTGCATTTTCGTTGTACAATGCAACCCGGTAGACTTACAGCCACGTGATATTTCCTTCTAGCCAACCTGAAATATGTAAGACAGATTACCCCTCGTGATTATTATTCAGTCATCTTGTATAATAAATTCAAGACCCTTGTACGATTGCATTAAACTGTAGTGAGCAAGTTGTCACACTTTAGGAAGCGTAGTCTTGACAAATTATATTCAAAACTCCAATGACAAATAGATCAAAGTTCCAAGGTGACTATTGAAGGGTAATATTAAAAAAAATGTTATTTTTTAATATTTTTAATATTCAGTGTGTCACATGCTGATTATAATTTCTAAAACATTCTTTCCTTGATAATTATATAAAAATATACCACCCGGCTTTTTTCATTCGCGTCAATAAATCACAATTATTAAATGATTACTTACTTTTTACATTTTTGATAACGGGCACGTTCATATTATATTATTAATATGACAATATGGTAATTAACATTTTTAATCCTGAAATAAAATTAATATAATGCTCACTGTTTTGCACGATATTTCGCTGGTTTTTTTTTTGTTTTTAATAATAAAACTTTCGTTGAAAACAATATACCATGTTGAATTTATTGGTATACGACACTTTTTAAATGCAGACAGATATGAAAAAGTCTTCTGTGAGTCAAACTGTATATCCTATTTTCAGGGAACCCAACTCAAAAGCATGTTTGTAGGGGAGTAAAGTATTCTAAGAAAGGCGATTTAAATACGTTGTACAAACTAGCGGATATATTGATATATAGTAATATTTTTCAAACAACCATCAACTAAGCCATAAGTGAAAACCCGGCTTCAGATCTATTTCTTTAAATGTGCTAACGCATCTAGCCCGCAACTCGAGATAAGAACACAAGTATCTTGCAACTAGTTTACGGAGAAAAGAAAACAAATAATATATTGAGATAAATATTTATCAAAAAATAATCACTTGTTATCAACCTTCATACGACACTCATATACATATATTGTATAATATTTTCAAGCATTCTATGAAATATGAATTGTTTCTTTAACCACAAAATAACGCAGACAGGACTCAGAAAATTCAACATGATAAATATACACATATGAAAGAAAAAATATCTGTTTTTGTTTCACCTATCATAATACGGTATTGACTGTGGTAAGCTTCTTTCAGGTTGGTCTGAACTGAGCGCGCAAAAATATCTGTTTTTGTTTCACCTATCATAATACGGTTTTGACTGTGGTAAGCTTCTTTCAGGTTGGTCTGAACTGAGCGCGCAAAAATATCTGTTTTTGTTTCACCTATCATAATACGGTTTTGACTGTGGTAAGCTTCTTTCAGGTTGGTCTGAACTGAGCGCGCAAAAATATCTGTTTTTGTTTCACCTATCATAATACGGTATTGACTGTGGTAAGCTTCTTTCAGGTTGGTCTGAACTGAGCGCGCAAAAAATGAATTCATTAAATTTAAATAGTTTTCTCTTTGCACCAGCCACGGTTCCTTAAGTTCTTTAGATAGTGCCAGAAAATGATCAAAAAACGCTGATGCTCAGCGAATATTTACTGCATGCAAAAAACGAGTAGAAAAAAAGTGTAATACAGAAGTATCACACATTTTTGTATATAGTACAACCTTGTAGGGTGAATGTTATGTAACAATTGTATTCCATCTAACCAGAAAAATGTAAACGAGGACTTGACAACCAGACTGGATTTATATTTTTCAGTCGCAACCTCGGGACTGGTAAATAGATGTCTTACCAACTAGACTACGAAAGTTATCATTGTCCACTAAAATGGTGCTTGCACGAACTTCACATCAAGTCAAATGGAGAAATTTGATTCAGAAGAAAAATCATTTACATTGACTTTCAGAAAATATACAGTTCGATGAAAAAATATAGAAAAAATGTCCCAAATTGAAAAGCTTCAAATTAATCATTACTGTAACACTATTGTTAATTTATTGATTTCAACACCATTAATTCAGTAGCTCCTTGCCTTGAACTTACAAGTAACAACCATTTTACAAGAACCGCAATAAAACGATAAATTAAGATTGATTTATTTGTCGTTCCTTTGTTGCCAGCACAATACTAATTCTGGCTTACATAGGGAAAGGAATTATTATTCTAAACAATAATAATTGTGTTTTGAGAGATTTGCATCTACGAGTATATTCACGTTGTTCTCAAAGACTACTGAAAATTAAAATGGTTTAAATTCACGAACAACAAATATTTATTTTCATCGAAGATTCTCTTCAATCAGACTTCTTCTTTTGCATGTGTACCTCACGCGCAATGAATTCTCTATAGCCAGATCACAGAGTCTGGTGTCAGTATGTGTAGCTCCTGCACGTCTCCTAGAGTGAGCAGCTGTTAACAACATATTCAATGCTCTGAATCCCTTCGCACTCACAGAAAGGCGAGTGTGCTAGACCCCATATGTGCATATTATTTTTAGTAATGCCTGTTCCTTATTTAATCTTATTTAGAGTGCCCCACTCCACCTGAGGTACGGAAAAACCAGTCAATTGCGCCGTCAGATCACTCAACAGATAGATGTCTACTTTTTTAACGTTACCGGTCTCCCATTTATTGGCGATTGCCGATTTGCTTCAGAGTCATCCAAATAGGGAAGATGGAGTGGTAGTAGCTCTCTCATTTCTGTGAAAGAGGCTGTTTACAACATCCTTTTTCACTCTTTAATGAGAGTTTTTTTTTACGACTCGTATCATATTTGATTGCACTAAAAGTCAAGTTGGAGGTGTAGGCTTCAGGGTTTCCATAACAATACGCATCGTTTCAAATAGTTGCGTGTCAACTTAGTGCGTGTGCTCAGATATTATATACACACAACAATAGTAACTGGCTGTGAGTACCATCTAACCCAACACCGCAATTCGCACTGTTCATGCGTATTATCCTCTAGTTATTATTTACGAAACCTTACGGTGAGCTTAAGAAGGGTATGAATTCTGCTTTTTAGCTTTTCTTTTACGATTTGTAGATGAGGTTTAAATATTAATGATTGATCTAGTGTGACACCGAGATATGACTGATTACTCATGCGTTTATTAGAAAATTCGTTATATTCTTCTACCGCCGCTTTTACGTTGTAAAGGTGGAAAGATAAATCTTAGTTTTTTTTTATGCATTTGGTCTAAATGTCATTCTCAAAAGTAGTATTTCATGGATCCAAGGTCTGCTGAAGTCCAATAGTACACTAACTGTGCACATTGTGACTGGCTGCCATCGTAAGAAGGAATCTATCCTGGTCTAGGTACTGCATACGATACAATTTGGCAATAACACCAGAGTACCACAACATCCTAAGAGTTATCAAGAACATTTTTTCCTTCAGATCGTTTTATTATATGTGCCCCTGAAAGTAAATGTTAGTCAGTAACCTCAAACATGACTTGTCCAAAGAATCAGTGCTGGCACCAGCTTTAAAAATGTGTATTCATTGATTTTCCACTTACAAAATGCTGAAAATTTGTGCACGCAAATGAAATAGGTTAGATCACTCTAATCCGACGATCAAATAAAATAAACGAAAGGCTAAATGTGCATATTATATAATTCTATGGTGAATAAATTGCATTTTTATTGGAACTTTTAAAGCGAATCTCAAATCTTGACTATACTCGTATATGATACACATGCAGAAAGGACATTTCTTGAAAATACGATTCCATCCTAGTTCTTTGGAAATCTTCAGATGTTCTCTATTATGTGTATTTACCATGAGCATTTAATATATATTTCAAAGATATACTACCTTGATCAAAAAGTTTTAGGACCGGCCCCCGTGTGCGCTGTCAGTCACCCGATTGGAATTCTTTTTTTTTGTTAGGTTACCATATCTATCACTGACACTTCCCTCTAAATTTCAGCGTCATAGCTTGACATTTGTAAAAGTTACGCTTTACTGAGTACATCTACCTTTGTGCGTGTTTTCGATTTTTTACAAGTTTGAAAATAGCATCAACTGTGCATCAACGAGTTTGCATTAAATGTTGTGTGAAAAACGGATTTAACGGTCCGCAGACCTTGGAAATGTTGGAGAAGGGCTTTTTGGTGGCACGAGCGCTTCAGAAGTGGTTGTGAGTCGGTCGAGGATGACGAACGCAGTGGTAGTCGAAAACCGATGAAAACATCGATAAAATCAAAGAAATATTGGCCGAAAACCGCAAATTGACCATCAGAGAGCTGGCAGAGGACTTGAACATCGCTTATGAATCCGCTCAAGACATTTTGGCTAGTGATTTGGGCCTCAGACGTGTCGCTGCAAAACTGGTGCCGAAAGACCTCAATTTCATGCAAAAAAGGACCGCGTTGAAATCGCGAAAGACATGATTTCCATGAGTTTTTGACCAAAAACAACACGACTACTATCCAGCAGCCTTCAAATTCACCTGATCTGGCTCCCTGCGACTTTTTCCTGTTCAACCGACTTAAAAAACCGCTTCGCGGAACGCGTTACAGCACCCGAGAGGATATCATGAACAAATCGAAGACGGCTCTGATGGACATACCGAAAATTGAGAACCAGTGGTGTTTCGAGGATTGGATCAAGCGCTGGCGTAAATGGCGTTGCAGTCTATGGGGAATACTTTGAAAGGGACCATATCGATTTTGATGAATAAACTTGTATTTTCGATTTTATGAATAAAGTCCTAAAACTTTTTGATCAAGGTAGTATCGATGGTTGAGGGATTATTTTATTATAATGTATCCTTTTATATATTTGTTATTTCATAGAAATGAAAATATCTGCATGCCTAAGTACTATGTTAAATATTCCCCAATCAATGTCGTACGAGGCAAAGGGTGACTGACAGATGTCAAGTACTTCTGATGAAAGTTAAATTAAATTTTCTTGTTTTGAATTATACCCCCTTTCTTGAGTTAAGGTATTAATTCACTTGTATTTGTACTTTGTTTAAAGATTTAAATTCAGGTAAGGATTTTTGACCTGAGAACTATCATCTAAAAAAATTGATGTCTAAACTTAATACGAGTATAACAATAATCATACAAAAGTTTGAGTGATGTATTATATCCTCTTTTGTTTCGCACTCCTTATCCATAGCTTTTCAAGAGTTCGTCGATTATTTCCAGTCTTTGCATTTAATTTCCTAATAAAATCGTAAAAAAATATTCACTTCTTAACCAACATGCGATCCGACTTAGATAATTTTAAGATAAAGAAGTTTGAAAATGCTGAATATTTAAATAAGATTACCCCAGTATTTCTTTTAAACCGGATGATATTAAATTCCTCCTAGTGTTATATAATTGTTTTCTGATATTTGCCGGTTTATTACCATGTGGCAATCTCTTGCGACCAATAAGATAGATGTGAAAGAGGTATGAAGTAAAAAGGAGACTGATAAAAAGCAGACTTTTTTACGGTCTGCTTTCTTAATCAGAATCTTACATGAGATGTACTCGACAGCTTCGGGTGAATTTTACCTGTAGAAAAATTATTGCCTGTCTCTACACTGCCTTGGAAGACTCGGATATCTCATTCTGAATAGAAGTTGGGAAAACTAAGGTCAATATGGAAAATGGGAATATCACATGATGGGTGAACTTTTTATATCTTCGTGAATAGCAATCATGCAACACTTGCTGCGATGTTCGAGGAGCCTACTGAAAATGATTTGATTCGTGAAACGCCCTGTGATGTCCAGGGGGAGAAATTTTGGGTGAAAATAATTAAGTACCTTCGGCGTAACATTGTGTCAAAGGTATGTTACTTATTTCTCAGAAGATCCATTTCGTCTGCTACTTTCTTGAACCCATACACGAGAGTTGTGAAACTCCTCAAACATGACTAGTTCGTCGTTCCTATCATTTATCGCCTAACCTCATATTGGAACAATTTCCAGGGATTTCTCATTTCAACTCTGAAACAGTAAAAGTTATCCTCCAGAGACTTGCTAGTATGTAACTTTCCAGATAAGAGCGTTTTTCTTGAACTCATCCCCCTCTTATGTCATACACGTGTATCCAATTAAAAAAATGTTATATTTTGAGTTCGATGGCACCCAAAAAAAATGGTCCCAATCTAATAAAATAATTCGTCTAGTAGCGAAATTAACATAGGCAAGGTGTACATATATGTAATATTCGTGTGTTGTCAACTCGTAACAGTGCCAAACTGGGAATTTTGTACCTATTACAGTTGTTCTTAACTCATGATTACTGGGGCCAAAGATAATGTTGTCCTTTAATACGTTCGAATCACCATCAACAATTTTGTACCTATTACAGTTGTTCTTAACTCATGATTACTGGGGCCAAAGATACTGTTGTCCTTTAATACGTTCGAATCACCATCACCAATTTTGTACCTATTACAGTTGTTCTTAACTCATGATTACTGGGGCCAAAGATAATGTTGTCCTTTAATACGTTTGATTCACCATCACCAATTTTGTACCTATTACAGTTGTTCTTAACTCATGATTACTGGGGCCAAAGATAATGTTGTCCTTTAATACGTTCGAATCACCATCACCAATTTTGTACCTATAACAGTTGTTCTTAACTCATGATTACTGGGGCCAAAGATAATGTTGTCCTTTAATACGTTCGAATCACCATCACCAATTTTGTACCTATTACAGTTGTTCTTAACTCATGATTACTGGGGCCAAAGATAATGTTGTCCTTTAATACGTTCGAATCACCATCACCAATTTGTTAATTCTGCATGCTAAAGAAAAAATAATTTATTTCAAACAGAAAAACTCTATTTATGAACAATAACAACTTCTGTGGAGTTAAAATCTTATAACAAAAATCAAATACCAAAATTTTGTTTGAAATATATAATGAGAATCCACTTTTTTTAATACGGAGAAATATTTAGTTAATAAGTTTACTAGACGTTAGGAAATAATTGTATACATAAACATGCGCTCGAGGTAAGAAGAAAACATTAAGAGCATCCAAACCTTTGAAGTATTTTTTGAATTTTATTGAATATTTGATTCTCATACAAGTTAAATACAAACAATTACATCAAACGAAATGCATAAAATAATTAAAAATATACATTAAGAAAAGTTTAAAATAATACCAGCACGGACAATATGTCAACCCTATTTAATGACCGAGTTATATCTATAAAGTTTATTAATGTGCTCAATCACTTACTTTTCTCCGCGATGTGGAAGATGACCTCCGTGGTTTAGTTGGTCAGACTCTTGTAGCTGGTTCAAATCCCGCAGGAACTCAAATAAAAAAAAGTTTTGGTAAAAACAACTCAAGTCACGATAAAGGTATTTATTTTTTTAGGAAAAACGTTTTTGAAATCAATATATCAGGAAATATAATCCCATTATTGTTTCAATCCTTTATGTTTTAACTATGGGAATGTTATTTTCTTGCTCAAAATAATATAATACATCTAGTATTTTATTTTTTTCAAGAAAGAAATGAATTAATTTTGGCGTTATAATGTATGACAGAATTCTGAATGAAGTGCATATGGATAAATAAAAACTTAAGACCGATGTATTAAGTATTAATTTGAGTATGTTGAACGAATGAAGAAAGAAATACTTGCAAAACAAACATACAATGCAAATCTGAAAAGAGGGAGTGTTTTAATCAAGTGAATAATATTTTGAAAGAGGTAATGTAAAAAGTCGGAAATATTATAGTAGCTGTATGAGAAGACGAAAACTGTGAATTGCGATACTAAAATTTGGTTATCTGCTCTCCCTGCCCACCCTAACAGGGATGATAATATACATGTTCGAGTATGTAAAGAAAGAAGTTAGAGAAACAGAATGAGTTGTATTAGATATGAAAGAAGCTAAGGACATACTCGTATATTGTAATAGAAAAGTTTTGTCTTATTTTTTCTCTGACTACCCCAACAAGGCAATGGTGTAATAGTTGATATATGTGTATATACATATGTGTATATGTAAGTTTTTTTCAACTCATTCTCTCAACTCCTCAAATATCTTTAAAAAATATATTTCATTCATTGCATTCTTATAAAATAAAACAGTTTGATCAAACTATTCTTTTGATTGTCCATTAAATTGACATGGATTTAATCAAAAAGTCCGAAAGTAATATTGAAACAGTATTTTATTTCGTTAGTTTTTAGTTTCAAAGTGAAGCGTTGTCAGTGATAAATCCAATAAATCTTGGTACCATCTAAGACCCTCTTTCGGATATGAAAACGCCCTATTATTACGTATACTATCTTCAACAATAAATTAAATTCCAAAATAGGAATGTACATTTTTATCAAATTTACGGATTCTCAACTTTTCAACACCTCTGTCGGCATGCTCTTAATTTAATAAAATGCTTGCTAAGCACTTTGGCATACCAAATTCAATTCCTGACAAATAACCATTCCGTTCTGGTTTCACTTTTACATACTACCACGATGCATTTCCCCTGTCGATGTAGGCAAATGTTAGAACGCCACTATTACGACACATATATTTTGTCTCCTCCATCATTCTCATACAACTCCTTTAATTTCTCTGACTTCTTACAACTATTTCTATCAAAATATTATCCAATTGTTCCAACCATACTTTCCTTGATTTTCTTCTTCCACGTCCACGTCTTCAAATCCCTTTTGCCTGTAAACTCATATTCATTCATTTTAAATCAATTTATTTTTCTATCATACATTGTCCCCACGTGTCACTTTTTAAAATAATTTCATCATCAGCTCAGCTCATGGCTGAGCATCGTGACTCACGTAGCATCTGACGACACATATCCATCCATCTCTACAGCACCATCAATGTGCCCAAAGAATCGGAGGACTCACCAAAAGCGTATTGTTGTCAATCTGTTAATTATTTATTTTGATGGTATATTTAATCTGTTGTTATATTTCTCTGAGTAATTTTCTCTTCTTCTTCTTGTAAATCCTTTAAATGACCCGTTCATCGCACATAATATATTATTTCAGTTTTCTGGTCCTCAAATCATGCACCCGCGATCAACAGCTTCCACAGACTCTCACTATTATTTCTAGTAATATGCTCAAAGTATGACAGGATTACTTTCCTGAATATTGTTAAGTCTTACAGCAATCGTTAAAATTCTTGGATCCTTGGAACTCCTTCATTATTTTTTTGGGGTAACCTTAAGCGATTCATTCCAGCCTAATATGGCTGCGTTTAAGCTGAGCACCAAAAGTTTTGTGTGACAAATTTTACGTGTGAATTCTACGTATCCATTCCAGCGCAGACCGTTAGTGTGATAAACATTTCTGGAAAAAGACTACTTTTTGACGAACGATATACATTTTCCTTTCAAATCGGAATTTTATACGGTTTTCACTGAATGCCTTTTTAACGTATTTGTAATTAATTGGAAGAGATTGTAATAAACTCGCCATTTGTATTGTACACAACGAAAACGTAGTACAGTACAGTATCATCAGTAATAGAACTTGATCATTAGATATTTGTATTGCCAGCTCTGGCCAAGCAGATTGACACTTCATTCAGTATGATCTTATTTAATAAACTCTTCGTAAGGTGCATGGCAGCGCCGTAACGTACTAGATTTTCGTGCAGAAGGTCGCTGGTTCGAACCCCGCACTGTACTACTTTCCTCAAATTTCACATTTTTTCTGCTTAGTGTTCGGCTGTATGAGGAAACCTATGACTTTGATCATATCTATTCTTTACAAAAAAAAAAAAGAATGGAACAAACATGTCAATGTTCTCCGATTTTCTCACTTCGACGTGCCATAGATCCAGTACAGTGATGTGGCCAGTAAGTTTACAAAAGTGCAAAGGCTCCCTCACTTAAAAAAAAACAAAATCCACGGCATATACGAGTATTTGCTCTCCAACTGAATTGCCGCTGGATTGGCGATAGGATCTTTGACTACGAGGCTCAGCTATGACGCAACAAAGTTTCATGAAACTGTACCGCTAATAACTAAACAAACGTTACTAAAAATACTCTAATTATTTTAAGGGGGCTTCTATAGCTAGTAGTATTGTCAAACGGTCAATTTAAATGAAAATTGAATTGAAGAAATCATTTCCAAACAAGCATACTGATTGAGCACTAGCGGTGACAAAGTGACACCTTACTTAGAGAAAGAATTAAAATTGGTAAGTTTTCTAACAATTTCATATAAATGTATTATGCGTGACACATGTTGAGTAGCTTCAGCCTACAGTCTGATCTTGTATGATTAGCTGTTCGTTTTTTTATGACGTATGGGCGTAGGGTGTCCGGAATATTTCAACGACCTAAATTTATCGCCAAAAAATTTAAGCCGATAGTCTATTTCTGGGAATTTAAACCATTTAATTTTAATGTTGATTTACATACTTTTATATTTTGCGACAATTATGCCGGAAAATATGTTACATTTTAATGTTGATTTACATACTTTTATATTTTGCGACAATTATGTATGCCGGAAAATATGTTACATTTTTATTTCGTCACAAAACTTCATCAACGCGCGAAATTGCCACGTTAAACAATATTTAAGAGCTCTTTCATATTTTATCGCCTGATTGTGATTTGTAGAAATTGCTCGGGAATGTGAAATTTTGAATAGAAATTTCATACATTATACGTTGATAAATTCGTTTTTTATTCTTTGGAAAGGTATTAAAAAAACACAAAAAAGCCCCAAAAGTATAAACAAATAAAAAAATGCAATCAATCAAGGTCAATAACTTACCCTTACTCAATACTCGATTAAAAATCAATCTTTTTTTATCGAAAGTTTTGTGGATTTTTTTCCATTTTTTTAATAATCCGCGCAACATGTATTTTTACCGCCTACCTGATGCCAGTCGGGTATAAATATAAAAAAATCATCAATTTAAAAAGGGTTTAATTATCCTTAGATTTATGAAAGATACCGTAAAAAACTTACATCTCTTCTTCGTCTTCTCCATGTACTCGTATATCAACGGTCAGTTATATTCTTCTGCTCCTGAGATGTAAACCGCCAGTTATCAATTACTCGAATTGTCAGTCACTTGTACAAGATATACTCGTATAACAGGATCTCCATCCGATATCTCCAGCCGATATCGGCGTAACTTTGTTCTGAAAATATTAACATCGGTTTCAATATCAGAAATCGTAAGAATAATAATTTCTGTAAATCATAGTTTAGCTAGTAGACTCGTCTCGAGAATAGAACCCACTTTAATTGAAATATTAAAAATATTTCAAAAAGTTTAATTCGTTGAATGTATGGATAGGAAGATGGCGAATGTCATCATCATCGGCAGTTCACTTGTTCATGTCACTAACCTTTGTATAAAATGTGTTTCATTCGTATAATACTCTTCAACATATCTCTTCTGGTGATTTAGACGCATTAAACAGCGTGGTCGGGAGATATTATTATCTTTTACCCCATTCTCAACTCTAGAAGTACCGCAATAAGCATGGAACTCGCGTTTTGTCATCAAATATTGTGGTAAAACTAACACTCGCAAACATCTAACGCGTTTATGCATCGTTATCAGACTGGAACTTTTACCCTTTATTAAGTTATACTTTGGCTTTTATCGGAAATTAAATCTAAAACCCTCGGATGGAATTTAAACATTTTTCCAACTAGACCACGGCTTTTCATAAAATGTAAAAATTGTATTAAAAAAAAAGGAAAATCTTTGCTGAGATGTAAAAATACACAAATTTTTACTGCGGTGTTTCTCATGAAACTGTCTTATTTCCCTTATTTTCAAAAGTTTGTAGAACATACAGAGTATTTGTATTGTTTAAACTCGCTTATGAATGTATAAAAAGGTTCGGGAGGGTTTTTTTCTTATCTGCATGTATATATAATGTGAGCCGGTGACTGAAGAATGGTTGCAGGCTGTATTAAATATTTATACATCCTCACTTTACAGTAGGTCACCTTTCGGCCCTCGTCACTTTTGTCTGAAATGTTGAAGCATCGATTAAGGTAAACGGGAGTTAAGTGAGCTCAGTGATTAACGCTATTTTCGCGTCCTTTTTATACACAAAATAACGAATACATAAAGAGGATACATTATTTTGTCTTGAAATAAAATTGTTATTTTTATTTCTTAACGTGTATCTCACTGAGCAGGTTTTTATTAAATCAACCTTTTTTAAGAAAATAATACGTTTTAAATAAAGAAAAAGTATTTTGCAGAGATACGTCTTATATAACAAAAAATATAAAACACTTTAACAAATGGGACACGATCCCGATTTAGAATTATATCTACAAAAATTCAATGAAAAACAAGAATGAAGAAAATGGAGATGATTCAATGTCAAAAGGGAGATGATTCTTGCACTAATATAAATTTAGGTTGTAGCAAATCTTCAATGACAAAAGAACAACGTATCACAAATATGTTTTTTTTTTTAAACGAGTAGCAATGCCTTATTTATAAATAACGAATACTCACTCGGTCGAGTAAAAAATATTTACCGAGTGTTTTTTGGCATAAAAAAGTACTCCAGATTACTTGCTTATTTATTAAAGCTTGTGCTTGCCCAACCCAAAGCAGTACATAGCAGTGTAAAAATGCTTTATTCTTAGCTTTTAAAAACAGTGATTTTTATAATTTGTATTCGTTGCAGTTATCACACTTACTGAAACAATATATTTTTAATGTGTTTCCAAAATAAATAAAAACTTCTTGAAGTCAGAAATAAAATTTCATATTTTAGGTCAAATTGAAACATAAAATTACACCGAATTTTTGTAGACGGTTGTTTTAGATTTTTTCAGTATCTTTCGGTAGAATAGTGATAGTTCTTGATCAAAGTCTTGATTTGGTTGATATCACTGGTAATCGGCCTTACAAAGCGGACACCACCTTTGAGTATCGTATCACCATTATTGATTTTTTCAAACCATATTTGACACGCACGATCGTTAACTTCATCATCGCCATACATTCTTTTTTATTTGGGTTTTTCGCGGTAGTTAAAAACCATCAAGAACCGAAAAAAGCAACTTATTTTATTCCCTCTTCCAAATGAGGACATAAACCGCTCAAACAATGGCCTAAAAACGTGAAATATTACCTTTTAAATTAAATACATTCAGAATGTTTGGAATGAAGTAAGCAACGATAACTGGGACCTTAAGACATCTATCCGAGATAAACCAAACTATTTTAAACATAGAGATAGTTAGTATAAGTTTAAAAAAAACACTCATTAAGATTGATCTCGAAATAAACACAGGAGTTGTTAATTCTTTGATTAAAAACCCTGTGAAGCAAAATAATAAAAATAATTCAGAGAGCGACTTTTCTAGTGAATCTACTTATGGCATATACGTGTTGGCGTTAAATGTTACTATTGTCACAATGGACTATATTTGTTGGAATATATTGTATTATACGTATTTGCAAAAGAACTTCAAATAAATATTATATACTTAAATTCGTAAAGTTGTAAGACTTAAAGTTAATATAATTAACTTATTATCATTAACTATTTTGTGTTCCCCAGTATTTGGCTTAAGATCTTGCGGGAGCGGTTTGGGTGCGAATCTTCTGAGTTGTTCTGGGCTTTGATGAATAAAATAATGATAAATATGATGGTAGCCATATCCGACAGGATACGGTACCCCAAAGATAAGTAAATGATGTTTTATTTTCAGACTACTGTATGATGATACTCGTCTTGCACCAAGGAGTTTCGAGATTCGTTCCCGATAATACCCAAAAAATGATTAAAAGTATACTTGTGTAGTAAAAAAGAAAACAATACTTACACGCGCTAAACGCGTGCGATTGTTGTTGTATCTCTTTACGTGCGGGGTAGGATTTAAGAATGAAGAATACGATGAAGAGTGTTAAATCATTTATTATATTTATTTATTTAATACTGAACACTATTTTTTATAAAACTTTATATGGTACATTAACAGACGAGTAACTAACAAGTACGGACAAGAACAGTGTATTTAGAGAAAACGGTTGTATAGTATAAATATACTTAAGTATGATTCGCTCAAATCCGCTGATTTTGTAATCTACGAGGTGGCTTCAAACCTAATGCCCGCGAATAACGAGGGACTGTTGTAGAAAAGTATTATTAAACTTGCCATATGCAACCCTCTATATAAAGCCAAACAAACTAAATAAAAAACAACCTACTGGCTACCTAAAGTTTTATTTAAACTAATTTCAGAACCAAATCAATAAATTACAATAATAGAGTATTGAAACCAAATAACTGTAAGTAGAAACAAAGCGAACTCAATATGTTTTAGTAGTATTTTACTCCAAACAAAATGATCTACGAAATTAAAACTTTCTTGTAGTAGAAACCGCAACTAAGCTTTCCACCCCCGGATGTCCTCTATAGTTAAGCTAGAAAGACACGTGTTTTCCGAATTGGGGTTTGCGGGGTCAATTTCTGTTGATTCCCGGTATTTTTTATAAAGGGTTTCTATCTACTCTTAATTTAAGATAACTTTAAAATATTTCTAGTTGGTTGAAAGACATTGCTCCTTATCAAAAAAAAACCCCAAGGTTGTATTGTGGAATGAAAGTGCAAAACTGTACCATCAGAGTAATTGGGTCGTTCGTACATTTTCATTTAATCAGTGTGTAAAAAATAACGTTTGGAGTGTAAATTATAAAGTATAGATAGTTTCCCAGTATATACCAAAATAATCCACCATTAAATTCTTCCGCGCTTCATTCTGACAATGAAGGTCTAAGTGCTGTCATACATAAATAAATATCTTACTAGCAGTTGTTGGGAACGATATCACCTGACAATAATGATACGTATCAGTATGAATATGCTAATCACGTGAAAGTAACTAAAATGTTACCGTGTATACTAGTGGTTTGAAACATATTTTAATTTACATCTTGAAAAAATATTTTGGAATTATCAATTTTTAACAGATTCTAAATAAAACAATAAATACTTTATCAAAATTCATGGTTTTGTGAGATTTTCAGAACTTTTTATGTATTCATTACTTTCAGTATAAGTATAATAATAAAATTTCTCTGTAAAAATAATGTGCATCTCGTGATTAGGTACAATAATACAAAGCTCAGAACGTATGAGATTTTGTGTTTTTTTTTAAGGTACTGGAAGGTAAAATGATTTTTCCTTACATTTAATAAACTGTTAATGCTCAAAAATAATTTGGTTGCCGAACCAAAATTTTTATCTGCGGAACCTTTGGATTGACACAAGTTGATAGGCCCTGATGTATTTATAGTAATTGAACAAACTAAATATTTACAAGGAATTTCGAAATACAAAGGAGTCAAATATATTTAATATACAAACTCAAATGCGAAATAAACAATATTTCTGAAAACCTGTTAATTATATATAGGAAAAGTTGTCCATGTTATTTATTAATTATAATTTAGTTTGTCTTACTGATTCAAATAATATAACAAGGTCTTAAACCACAATTTTCATGTTTTTTCAACAATTCGTCGTTGCTAACCTTTTATTCAATACTTACGTTATATAAGAAAAAGTGGAAAAAAAATTGTGATAGTTATATAAATATGATAGAAATGTGAGTTTTTAATGTGTGTAAAAACAGTATATAACAGATAAAGGATCTGCTCAATACGACGTTTCCTCGTTTCTCACAATATATTTGACATTTTACATACAGTTCTTTGATAATTATAAAAGAACAATTTATTATATATAGCAGGCTTTTAGAGAGCAAACTCTTCTCCAGGGCGCTCTTATTTGGTACTCAAACTCACTAAAAATATTACAAAATAAGGAAAGGAAAGTGGTGGGTACGGTCAGTGACATAATGTTTGTAATAATCTCAGGTATTTGACGATCTCCGTGTCCTTGTTGATAAGATACTCGTCTTCCAGCCAGGGTGTTACGGGTACGATACCCTTTGGTACCTAGATTTTGTAAAAGGTTTACCATGGTCTTAATTCAAAGCTAATTGAATACATTTGTGGTTGGTTGGAAGAAATAAACACACGGCAATAAATAAACCAAGTGGTACGTTCTATACCGAAAGTATAATATAATACAACACAAACGTATCCAAGCAACAGTACTCGAAAACGATCACTTCTACTACAGCTATACTTACGAGGCCACGAAATTCCTGCACACATATTATTCAGCTGCAAGCAACTTAGATTTTTCTTATTAATACCAGCTTCCAATATGTCCATCGACCATTCTATAAACAGTTCTCAACGATCTATCAAGGCGATAGAAAAAAACTTTTAAAAATTGATGGATAAAAATACAAAGAGATCTGTCATTTCTCTTTACACTAAATATGAACATAGTATAATTGTATATAAATGACTAACTTCATTTCTAGGTAGCGTAACTTTATTCCAGAGTTCATCTTTATTTTACTGTTGTCAACTTTATAGTTAAAGGCACATTCATTTTTCTTTCATTATAGAATTCTATGAAAGTAACGACAAAATATTTAGTGAAATTTTCGGTTTTCAATGAAATTCTACATTCAACCCTTACAGGCTTACAAAATTTCACCAATAAACATCCTTTCGTTTACCTTCAACTGTATATATTTTACACAACTCAGTCCGGTACGCTTTTGCAGTATGCTGAGTGTCTGAATAATGATTTATTTACGTACACAAAACCTGAACAAGCTTTTAGTAATATCTGTCCCTCGACACTAATTTAGACCTGCGCTATATAGCTTATTAATATTTAAGGTCTTTGATCCCGCCCTTCCCGCCTATGTTATTAACAAATTTGCTACAAAGTGAGTCGTGGCACTGTTAATAAATTTCTATTACTTACGTGTTTTCGTCAACGTGGGAACTGTTTTGAAAATGCAAATCTAGATAATAGGTTTGATGATGTTTATTTTTTAATTAGGAACCTAGTATTACCCGTATTCTTAATATTTTACACGTATAGTTCTAATGGAAGGAAGTGTAAACACGTATGCAAACAATGCTTAGGTATCTTGAATGGTTTCATTCGTATTAGATATCTTAAGCAAAGTCAATGAGGAATAAACGAGTGATTTCCCAGTTGCAACTAAACAGTTTGCTCAATTATGATGCTTTTTTTCTGATGTTCATGTTTTTTATGTTTATTTATTTTTGCTATCTACATTACTTTTTTTAAATTTACATTGTTTTCGAGTACAAATACATAATAATGCTTAAAAAACCCTCCATTTTGGGAATATATAGAACCACTTAACGAGGCAATTCCTTTGACAAAATAATCAAATTCCATAATAACAAATTTCATATGTTTCCCCTCAATAATTCAACAGTCAACTTAAACATTTGTAGTCTGCATTCACATACTTAAATCCAAAGCCATCACATTTACAATACAAATCGCATTATAATCTCAACAATCACCTCATAATCATATTCAACAACTCCTTATCACACGCTATACACTCGCATTAGTCATTTACTCATATACTCGTACCTACAAAGAGACTTCAAAAAGCTCCTCACTCTTCGTTCTACCATGTAAAGGAGCACCCTTGTTACGTTTTTTTAATTTGAAAGCCCGACATCATATAAATCACATATTTTCTCAGGAATGTGTTGTAAATGACAATGATTTAATCGACCGTATTGACCGACGATGACGTAATCTTATTGTATATTTTGACTAACATGAATAAGGCTTTTACTTGTTTCGATAATACTCGTTATAAGTTTGACATAAAAATCAGTAAATAAAAAAGTATTATCTGGTTGATAGGCAGGAATATTTCACTAATGAGAGTTTTTTTTTAAAAAAGGGTACAAGCCTCTCCGAGTTTTCAGGATGAAGACCAAGGGTGCCCCGCTCTATACGGTACTCTTCCCAAATGCCACAAACATTGAGGCTCTTCGGACGGAAGTGACAGTGATTAACTACTGTCGCGTCCGCCTGGAGAAATACAAGAACGGTGTCAGGGTAGGCACCCAGTGCTACCGCTGTCAAAACTTTGGCCACGCATCGGCGAACTGTAACCACACAGTCCGATGCGTGAAGTGCCTGATGGCGCATGCCACTACCGACTGCCCCAAGAAAGAGCGGGACACCCCTGCGGCCTGCTGTAACTGCGAGGGTGCTCATCCGGCCAACTATGGTGGTTGCCCCCGCCGCCAACAATACATATCCAGCCTACATAAGAGACGCAGCGTACCGGCTCCCCGGATGGACCATCGCTCGTGGAGCCAGGTAGCCAGCGGTACTCCAGCCTCACCACCTCACCTACCAGCCTCTCCTATAGCCCCCCTTTCTACTCAAACACTCCACCCTCCTCGTGCTCAGCCCCTGCCCCCGCCCCCGATTAACACGTTCACGAACGGAGAGAGCGAGTTACTCGCCATCATGCGCCTTGTCATCGGAGCCCGGAACAGGCTCGCTTCTTGCACCACTAAGCTCGAGAAGACTATGATCTACCTCGAGATCATTGAGCAGCTCGTAGGATAAGCGTGATGACGAGTTTCTCTGGAATGAAAGTGCTCTGCTGGAATGCTTACAGCATGCAGCAGAAGATCGAGGAGCTGATGCTGTTGGTGAACAATTCAGGTATAGATATTGTGCTTATAACGGAAACTTGGTTAAAACCTGTATCTCGTGTGAGAGGCACCGGTGGCTTCACCATCTATAGATCGGATCGCGTTTCCGGTAGAGGTGGAGGCACCGCGATCCTCATCCGAGACACTATCCATCATACCCAACTCCTCACGCCCGCCCTGACAAACTTGGAGGCTACTGCCATCAGCCTCAAGGTTGACAGGGAGACAGTCACAATTGTGGCAGCATATTGTACCGGCTATCGTTCACTTCTGGAAAAGGACATCGAGGCAGTGCTGGCCTTGGGGCCCAAGGTCATCATGGCCGGGGACCTCAATGCCAAGCACCGTTACTGGAACTGCAACTTTGCACCCCGTCCGAAATTGGTCGTATCCTTGACAGACTTAAAACACGAAAAGCACCCGGTCCCGACAATATACACAATAGCCTTCTTAAACAGTTACCACTCAAAGCGAGGATTTTTCTTACTAAAATAATAAATGCCTCACTCCTTAATGGCTATTTTCCGAGTATTTGGAAAGTAGCCAACATTGTTCCTATCCACAAGCCAAATAAACCTACCGAAAATCCAACTAGCTACAGGCCCATCAGCCTTCTTCCAGGTCTTGGCAAGATCCTTGAGAGAGTGGTTGCCTCAAGGCTAGTGTTCCATCACGAATCCAATAATACATTCCCTCATGAGCAATTTGGATTTAGAACAAGACACAACACGGTCCAGCAACTTACCCGTGTCGTGGAAGACGTGTCGATGGGCTTCAATAGGAACAGAAGAACTGGCATGGTACTGCTGGACCTTGAGAAGGCTTTTGATACTGTCTGGCATGATGGCCTTCTTCACAAACTTCTCCTCACTGGCACTCCACTCTATCTCGTGAAACTACTTCAATCCTACCTTTCCAATAGAAGTTTCACAGTCACCACTCATCATTCTACGTCATCCGCCAGGCCCATCCCTATGGGTGTCCCCCAAGGCAGTATACTTGGACCATGTCTATTTAACATTTACACACACGACATTCCTACTCCCCCAAACTGTAAACTCGCACTCTTTGCTGACGATGCGGCATGCTACGCATCGTCACTCAAGGTGGATCGAGCTGGTCGCCGTCTTCAGATTGCTCTTGAGATCCTTGAGAAATACTACCAGGACTGGAGGCTCAAAATCAATGACGCCAAAACTGAGGCCATCATGTTCTCCCGAAAAATCAAGGAAAGAGTGCCGTCGATGCCCTTATTCATCGGTGGTTGCCTGGTTGAGTGGCAGGACGTGGTTAAATACCTCGGCCTGCACCTTGACCGGCGACTGACGTGGAAAACCCATTTGAATACCATCAGACAGAAGGGTCACAAGGGCATAGGGGCTATCAGTTCGATATTTCATCGACGCAGCTTCCTTTCACCCAAAAATAAGCTCCTCCTCTATAAAACCCTTATTCGTCCTATCTTGACCTATGCTGCACCCGTTTGGGGTAGTGTGAGCAACACGGATCACCTGAAACTCCAGAGAGTGCAGAACAAGGCATTCAAGATATCTTTTAACACCCATCCCAGAACAAATCTTACCCGACTTCACGCTGAACAGCGAGAAGAAACCCTACAACACCACATTCTCGCTTGGACCGTGAAGTTCTATAAAAGCCAACAAAATCACAGAAATCCCTTAGTCGCTGCCCTGGGGGCTTACGAGAGTAAATCCGACCTACCCTTCTGTTATAAGCACAAGCTCCCGAAGCATTATCTGTTGCCTGACTAGTCCACCTTCAGTATTAGCTGGGACGACCAAGGTCTGAGTGAATGTGATGGAATACAAGTAGCCTGAACGAGTGGACTTGTTTTTGCTGAATAATTAGTGTAAGAATTGTTATCTAGTTATAAGTAGTATGTAGGTGTTAATTATTTCTAAGATCTCATATATTAAGATTGAATAAATAAAATAAAATGATATGTAGGAAAATAAGATTAAATAAGTTCATAAATTATAACATATAATTAAGATTAGTTAAGTAATAAATTTGTACATAGGTATAGCCTCGACAAATGTTTGTATAATAATTTACTTGTTTAATAAAAAAAAAAAAAAAAAAAAACTAACTGAGAATAGGAAAGAATATTTAATAGTTGAAAAGCGGCAGCCTCTATACAAAAAGTTTCCTTGCATACCAAAAAAATATAATTAAGGAATAATGTAGCGTTAGAAATCAAGGATTTGAGTCATAGAGAGGAAATTTTTTAATGGTAAGAAGGGGACAACCAGTTTGCAGATATAGTTACCTCTGTTATGTCACGGCCTAGTTAATAAGATGCCTGTCTTGAAGGAGAGTTCAAACTCCAACCGAGGAGATATCAGATTTTTTTTTAAAGTGCTTCAGTCTAGTTTTCCTATAAGATTTGGTTAATAATTTCATGGTTGGTTAAAACATATTGCCAGATCGCACTAAGTTATAAGATATTAAACGAAAGTTTTTTACAATACGATTCTCATTTAGAGATCTCAGCTGAAGGGAATTTATCGTGTTTATAAGATGGAAGCGGATTGGACACCGAACTAAATTATATTTGTCAATTTCACTGAAGTATGAACAAAATGTTGACCGAAATGAAATGGATTGATTAGATATGAAGATTGTTATTTCACATGGAAGAAGGCATTTGTTTTTGACAATTCGACACACAGCCAAATCTCTGTGGGCGAGATTGAATTGGCTAGGGTTATATAAGTAGAAGAAACACAAAAGTCAATTGGGAAATGAAGTGATAGATAGTCTGATAATTTATCGAATGCAAGAAAAGAAAGATCCCATCAACACAAGTTTCATTTCCAACTAATCTTATAATTTAAATGCTTTTCAATATTATTATTTTTACCTTTATTTTTTATTATTCTACACTTTCGTTTTGAACATTACTAAATCTAAGTTCCAAAGGGAATCTGCGATCCCCGAGTTGGCAGACAGGCGTCTTATCAACTGAAGGTAATATTTTTAATTTAATTAATTTATCATACAGTTTTAGTAATTATAAATTTAATTTAACGTTAAATGGTGTTGATATCTAAATGTGAATGTAATTATTTCATTTCTAACATATGATCATAATATTTCTAACATATGATCATAATATTTCTAATTAATGATCATAATATTTCTAACATATGATCATAATATTTCTAACATATGATCATAATATTTCTAACATATGATCATAATATTTTTTCCAGCTCAAGAGTAAATTCAATAAATCGGATATAATCCCAATTTTCCCCATCCAAAATATTACAAATTTTACGGTCAAAATCTCGAACAAAATACAATTTATTATCTTTAAAAGAATTTCCTATTTTCAAACAGAGTTTTATCAGAAGCATTATTGAAAATATCCCGAATACTTGTAAACTTTAGGCAACGCAAGGCTGTAAGGAGCTACTTTTACAAAACTCAAAGCAACATTATAATTTTCAATAAACGTAACTAAGCAACGGTGGTGAAATATCAAATTCTTGTTTTTAGAAACCGCAAAAATTTATTTAAACATATTTTTAATCCTTGGTTTGAGAATCCATCGGTTTGATAGTTTAACAAATATTTGAAATTATTATGATACTTTTATGGTTCGGTCGTATTGTAAGAATTCATTTTGAAATGTTTACAAAGAGTATATAAGGCACAGAAAAATGGAAGGTCAAGAAAAATGCGGTGTCGTCAAAGTAATCGAATGCTAGTTTAGAAAATTTTATATTTTCAATTGAAATATTGAAAAAAGAACAATCAACAAAGTGATTGCTGGTTTAAACGATATTATTTATCAACCGGTTCATTTCAAGAAAAAAAAAAGCTAGCAGCTCATAATTAAATCTTGATTTCACCAATAGGATATGCAAATGAAAATAGGACGTGAAGAACTAAAATAAATAGAAAGGAAATTAAAGCGTTACGTAGGTTGTGTAAACAGTATATGATATATAAGGAATAAGAACATTAGAAAATAATGCAGATTGAAAGAAAATCCAGTCTGTAAGATGAAGGAAGGGTCATTGAAATGGTTCAAGCACAAAAATAATATTTTCAAGTAGTATAGAAGAACGAAAAGTTTGAAAAGACCTGGCACGACTAAATGAACCGAATCGTTAAAGAGGGGAGAATGAAAAGCCTTCATAATAAGCTTATATAATTTTCAGTTTTTTTGGGGAGGTGTTTTTCTTGAGACTTGTGATGTTGAAGGTTGTATATTTTGATCAACTTACAATATCATATATCTATTTTTTTAAACTAAAGCAGTATATGTATTTATATAATTTGCTTATTTCTATTTTTTAATATACTTCAAACGCAAATTGAAAATTGAGTACAAAGGATTCAGTTATAAATGATTTTAAAATGTATTTTTATTATATTACAAACTCATTGTACATACCATTCAGATGGGCTTAATTTCCATCTTATTATCTCTTCCAACCAACCAAAATGGTGTTTAAATAAGCCTTGTGTGAAAACCCTGACTGGTACCCTTAAATAAAAACTGGATAACAGCGGAAATCGAAACCAAAACATCTGGGGTCGAAAATTAGTCTCCGTAGATCATCTATATAGCCCTATTTGAATCTTTTGAAGTATTAATTTCACTCAGTTTTTTAAATCTATTAACAAAAAATCCATTGAGTAACAAAAGAAAATTTTCAAGTAAATCAAAAACTTATCATATTGAAATATGTTTTCAATAAAATTTTAGAGCAGTAAACTTAAAAATACTTTCACGAGAAACTATGTGTTTGTTATATTAACGAATAATAGCAAGATAAAATATTTCAACAACATTTCGCTCAACGGCCCTGACGGGCGCTAAATAATCTAAAGCAGCCCAGTTCCTCCACCTTCTTGATATTAATTATGATGGATCGCTGCTAATGCTCTTAGCAGACTTGAGTTAACTCAGGTGCTCGAAACCAATTGTTTGTGATCAACTGAGAAGCCTACAATCAATTACATAACAGTCTGCTTGTCCTATTGTCGCATTGAGCTGACCTTTCCTGAAGTCGACTCACAACTGTCCTTCCATCTTATTAGCGGTCTTTTGGGGAGACAGAAATCGGAAGATTCCACGTGCATCGCCATTTGTTGTATTCTGGTATTAACTATGCTTTCCACGGTATACATATACAAGTCTCATTGTTTTGATAAACATTTTGTCGTTGAAATATTGAGTTTCTCATCATGCTTCTGAAAGAGTAGTGTATAAAAGTCTCAGTGTTGAATTTGTTTTAAATATTTAAGAATAAACTAAATAAGCACTATTTATCTCTAAATATTATTTTCCTTGCTTCTTTTGTATATAATTATCTTTCATATCCCTTTTTTCTCTAGAATTAATATTTTCTTCTAATTTAGTATTGTTTTCATAAATCACATAAAATATATGGTCATGAAATATAAGAAAAGGCTGATTGATTAGAAGAAATTGCTTAAAAGCAATAAATATTATTGTATGAAAGTGTTAAATATGTATACAAGGTAATCATGTAAAAAATGATGATTGAGACAAAAAATACTGTTTTATGTAAAAGCTATAGACCTTTGTAATTTCTTATCATAGTTTTATCCGTAGTCGTTATCAAAATTTGGGTAAGAAACTCTTCCAAAATAATGTAAAAAATGTGGTTTAATTAACAGATTGACAAATTAAAAATATTTAGCTTTATTTTTTATCGTACGATATAAATATCCTCACTTGTAATGTTATCATGTGGATTAATGTGATTGAGTTAACAAAAAAATAAAAAGGTATTTATACCACAAAATGTTTACTACCTCCGGTTCAAGTCATACTTTTGACTTCGTTATCCGCCTTAAGGAAAATTTGATGTGATCATTTCTTATTCTCTCTCAAAAATATTCTCCGTGTACTTTTCAAGTCGCATAATAACAAAAAAAATTAAAAGCGACATCAACTTCACGCAGTTATAAAAACCATCGTTACTTAAGAATTCATTTTGAACTTAAAACCATTAAAAATATATGAATTGTTACAAAATGTGAACAGAATTAAAATAATTATAAAATTATTATTTCTTAACCCTCGCAAATCTCCAATTTATGAGATTCTTGGTTGATTGGTTGATGATATTGACTTCTTTGCAAAAAGTTACCAGTTTAAAACCTGCGACGAGCTATTTGTAATTAAATAATATTCTTTTCAACAATTTACATTTCATTAGTATGTATCTTTGAAATTATAAAATTTAACCTTTATTTTAGACAACTATTAACTTATTTATTTTTGCTTGAGTTCACATTACTTATTTTATTAATACACTTTAAATGACAAATTTATATTCATTAATATGTATACATAATATATAAGAGAACAAGATACAGAAAAAACAAGTTAGTTCAAGAGGAAATTAAAATTATGTGGATCTGGCTTTGCTACCTACCATTTTTTTTAATAAACAGACCTTCACCTATATCTAACAGAGGACACATGAACATTAAAACACGTTTTAAACTATTAAATCTACGATTATATTCAAATAACCTACAAGTATATTATCTTTACGCAGTGAATGGAATCAATTATCTTTTTAACAATGTAGCAATTAAAGACAAACGACACTTCGAAAACAATAATGATATTTAAAAAAAAATAACATCATTTATAATAATGAAGGCCTCTTTGTCCTAAGTTGTAAAATGTCTGTCTTTCGATTGGAGGGTTGCTGGTTCGATTCCCGTTGGTACCCAGAGTTTCTATACCTATTCTATTTTCACTTGAGGATTACTTTTACAAACTTCTAGTTCATTGGGAACGCTAACCACATTGTAATAAGCTTGTGAGGTATACCGTATACAACGAAATATAATGCAGTACAATAATAATATAAAAGTTACTTTAGTACATGTTTCAAAATACCTATATTACGAGATTAGTAGTACTTCTATATAGAGCATTATAACAATGTAACATACGTTCGTTAAAATTTTATAAGTTTCATATTAGACTTTATGAAGACTAAATAATATTAAAAGAAAATATTTCGTCAAACAAATACGCAACACTCGATATTGTATTAAAATTGTACGCCAGCATCGTTCACACAAATTCCGACTTTCTAAGAAAACCAGAAGCCGCCGGATGGCTAGGAATACATACAGTGACGGAATCCCCATGGAATGCATAGTATCCGAAAGCTATGTCTTTAGGATCCACCTTTGTCTGATCCTTCAGCATCTTGCTCATATTACTTTTAAGCTCTTTTAATGATTGAAGCTCGGCATACTTTGAGACAAGAATTCACCCGCGGGGAAATATTGCGGATACGGTTTTTCAAATAAAGTTTTCCTAATTTGGCTGAATATTTTAAGTTTTCATCCTTTCAGCAGGTTTTAAATTGTTTTTATATTTATAAACTTGTTTATGATATTTTACCGAATCCTTCCGAATTGGTAAGGGAGTTCATCAAGGAGATACTATTTCTCCTAGATTATTTAGAGTTATACTTGAATATGTCTTTAGTTAACAGGAATGGGATAATAAAGGCCTGGTGAATGATGAAAAATATCTGAGCCATTTGAGTGTCGGTGTTTACTTTTATGTATGGATGTGAAATTTAAACTCGGCAAAAGAAGGATAAGTGTCAATGTTTTAAAGTCGGCGGATTAAAGACATCAAAAATGAAAACAAGGATAAAAGTAATGTTCTAAGTAAGATGGAGGATGGAGCTTTAAGATGGTTTGAATATGTGGAGAGAATATATGATTAAGAAATGACCAAATGAATATACTAATCAAAAGGCAAGGTGTGCGTAGAAGTGATAGACTGATTAAAACATGACTGGAATACGGTGAAGTGAGAAGTACGAATAAAATAAGTTTGTATTTGACGAGATATATATGAATGTGAAAGAGGTGAAGGCTATGTATTTATATAGAAAATTTTGGAGATCCATTATATTTACCTACCCTGCGAGGGGCACGCCGTGTTGCTTTGTATGTATGCACGATGGTCTTAAATAATTAAGAAAGTTTAACGGTATATTAATTGCATTAATTTTTTTTCTTTTGGTTTTCAAAACAAAATAAAAAGTTTCATTTCTATGATATAATAAGAACGTTCAAGAAAGAAAAATAAATAGTTC